>JAEUWJ010000540.1:0-207134 GCA_018524395.1 Podaxis carcinomalis | reverse complement strand
TCCAAGTTCGGTATTGCCAAACCATATTTCTACCTACGAGGTCTTGTTCCTGACAGGTTGTGAGGCGTAGATAGGCTGTAGTAAGTATATTATGCGCTGATCAATGCACGGAGACTCAGGGACTACGGAGATGGGGGTGTACGAAGATAGGGTATACGAAGAAAGCCGCTAGGTAATCGGCAGTCAAACGTAAGTTGTCGGTGAGAGACAAGTGGGGGAGGGCACCACGGCGTGCTTGCTCTGCTGGACGCTGGATCCGGAAACTTTCTGTTTGAGGCGGCCGTGTTTAAAGTACGCTTCTGGACTTTCCTGACTCTTTCAGGTACACGTCATCCGAATGGACAATATTATTCCCCTTCAGAATGCACATAAAGAAGTGGTAATCAATACCGCAACTCCAACAACCATACCGACCCCACCCTTCATCACAACCCCAGCGCTGTTGGCTACACTATTCGCAGCCACCACCGTAGGCCTAGCAGTCTCAGTCCTGATAAACTGCTTCCAAGCGTCCCTCGTCGCCTCGGGAAACACATACGTCGATACAGCCGAACCAGACCCGTAAATAACCTCATCCCGACCTGGTATAATATCCTCTGCAAGCGTCGCATTCTCGCCTCCTATGACCATGGCACCGCCATTTGGAGTGGATACAACAAGGCCAGTTTGGTTATTCCCAAGGACGAATTCTCTGTAGAACGTGAATGCCTGTAACGGAGAAGAACAAACGGTATTTAGTTTTCGTTTTGTTTTGTTGAGGGGGCGATGATATGAGTATTCAACTTACGGTTGCTGGAGCGCCTGCGGGTACGACGTGACCTACGTTGTCGAAGAGGACGTAGGTCCAATTACGTTCTTGGTGGACTATGCCGGCGAATTTGCCATTGTCGTCGTGCCATGGTGTAGAAGGTTTTCGTGTGAACCCTTGGATCCCGCCAAAGGTCGTATTCTAGAGTATAAGTAAAAGGAGTCGTTCAGTCTGGACGTCGTTAAGCTCAAGAAGGGGTCGTGTACCTGGATGGTGACTTCTGTTCCACGATGTGCGATGAGTGCATCGTTGTTCCCAGAGTAAATGACCACACCGATATCTTGCTTTGTGGCGTTTGTTGCGAGGTCGGAGAGGAATGTCATTGGTCTATGCGTTTTACCTCAGAAACGAGGCTCGAGGTTAACAGCAAAAGATCACGTACTCGGGACCTGTTTGTTCACAGGTGGAATTCACGTTTAGAATGATTCTCATGATAAGGGCCGTGCTTTGTATTACTTACTGGGATCAATGGCTTCATACAAATAGTCAGCATTCACTGAACAAAGAAAAAAACCGGGAGCTTACCCTCGGGATCGCCAAAAACGAAAGGGAATTGCATAGCCCAATCTTTACTCGTAGGGGCGTGCAACGCTTTACGAGTTTGGGGATCGTTGAGGAAAACGCTAGCGTCGCCCATAACGGATGGGTTTCGCGCGTCTGGGATATCATAAACCTGCACGTGTATTAGTGAGATTTGGGGCGACTAGGGATGGGGGGAGGACGTGCATTGAAGCCAAGAGTCTCACTGTCCTTGCTTAGGCCTGTCTCAAGAGCATTAGCTTTCTGAAGACTGGAAAGGGGAGAAGACGAAGGGACGTACTCCACGGGAAGGTATAATTTAAAGCATAATCGATATACATCCACAATAAGATGCATCCATACTGCCCGCAATAAGCGCCTTTAGACTCCCGCTCATTTACGATCGAAAGGCGACTCACCCAGGGGTCAAGCTGATCGAACGGCCTGTCCTTCAGAAACTCGGTGGCATTTCTGCGGACAAGATCCCGTTTATCGAGTTGCGACAGCTTCTCAGTTCCGCGGCGATACAGTTCGTGCATAAAGTTGTGCCGAGTAAGTTGGGTGGCATAGAATGGGAGTTCGCGTTGTGTGGGTTCGATTAGGGGTACCGAGGGCAGGGGGCCAGATTGTGGGTATGTGAGGTTTACGTCGTAACTGCATAGCTGTGTTCTATTGGGGTGGATTTAGACCGGAGAACTAAAACAAGGACGCATAAAGGCATACTGGGCTTTGAAGTATTTATAGACTTCTTGATCATATCCGATTAGTTGTGGGTAGGTTTCCAATACACTAAGCTACAAACCTGTGTTAAACATCTCAAGGAAAAGCTCACGAGAAAGAGACCTACCGCTGGGAGCAATTCAAAAACCTGAGCTGAGGCGATTGATCCGTCACCAATCACGATCTTCCCGATTTTGACGGGAGGGTTCTCCATGTTGAAATAAGTCTTCATTATGTATGGCTACTCGGGGAACATGGGAAGCGCCAAATCAGCCAAGTGAGGAAGGAAGCTGATATGATAGGGGTTGGAACTTACAATATACATGCCGGCATAACTTTCACCTGTGAGGTATAATGGGCGTGTCCGAAGACTGGGGAACACCTTTACGAGGTTGCCCAAGAATCCCATCTAGTATCACCGTGGTGTGAGGGCGTGCATACTGAGAAAAGAGGAGAATTCATACAAAGTCTGCACCCATCTGGTCCTCGTCGTGGACTGTACTCGGCACGGAATCAGAAAAAGTGGACCGGATATCAGGAAGACGCCAAGCATACCGTAACCCTCAGCATCAGCAGTGGAAAACCCAACACCGCTATCAACCGTACGTCAGGAATACTCGATGATATATGGGCGGCGGGGAGGAGCTTACACGGGTTGGTCTATCCAGAAATAATCAATTAATCGACTCCAGCTATAGTTGTTCGCAGATGCGGAGTAATTTTCTGGGTCGATGCTAATGGGGCCATTCTAATGTACATCACGTTCATTAGAGAATGGCACATAGGGGAATCATAGATGACACATACTTCGAAGAACAGCCCATACATACTGGAGGATCCTGGACTGCGGAGAATCGAAGCCTCAGTACAGCATGATCAAGTCCGTTCGCACACACGGCGGTCAACTAAGGTCTAATGCTCACCCTCCGTTCAACCAGATTCCCCATGGATCATCACTGCCCTTGTTAGCAGGGGCCGTCAACGACCCCTTTGATTTCTCGAAACCAACAAAGAAGAGGGTATTGTTGGGGTGTCCAGCACGCTGCACGGGAAGATTCCCGGCGAAACTACGTTCAAGCGGAAATGTAATATTTGGCAGAGGGTCCTTTACGCGAAAGTCTACCGAGATATTTCAGCATCCGTTTAACGCGCCTTCCAAGAGAGCGCAGTCATACAGTTCTGCCATTCTGGACCGAAATCCCCGGAAGGCTGGCCAGGATAAATATGAGGAAAAGAACTTGGCGGTTGCGAAGGTTCAGGTGATTGTGAAAGAACGTAAGCCGAGCATGAAAGACAAGCAAGAACAAGGAAGCGGGGGTCCTTTACGAACGCCATAACTGTGTAGTTACGAGGGCTGTTAACCCAGAGGGGGGGAGAGGAAGGAGAGGGAACTGACAGGAGAGATTTTGAGAGATGGTGATTTATACAATCTATGTTTGATGAGAGGGTGCAGGGAGACAATTAGGGTTAGTGTATTTTTTGCTTTGGTACACATGGTTGAACGGCACAGCTATTGTGCAAAG
This sequence comes from Podaxis carcinomalis, assembly GCA_018524395.1. Lineage (NCBI taxonomy): Eukaryota > Fungi > Basidiomycota > Agaricomycetes > Agaricales > Agaricaceae > Podaxis > Podaxis carcinomalis. The sequence continues at coordinate 203,564 of JAEUWJ010000540.1, read as the reverse complement.
GTTGTGATGTATTTTTGGACCCTGCAAGTGTCAACCTGGCTGATGTCACATGTTCTGTCAGCCTACGGTCTCCTCTGACTTGCACCCCCATGGCTCGTCGAAAACGCGTCCTCGATGATGGCGATGACTCGGATTCTTCCGCAGCCTCAGACAATAACTATCCCCTCGAAGACGATCCAGATCTCCGAGAAGAGCGAGAGCTTTTCGAAAATCCGTACAAACGCAAGCGCAGACGAAGGAACGGAAAGGAAGATGCCATCTACGGCGTATTCGGGGATGATAGCGACAATGACGACGACTATAAACCTGGTATATCCCGCAAAACACATTGGACAAAAGCACCTGCCTTTGTGTCCAGCGAGAAAAAGGTCGAGCTGGAGGAGGATGTGACTATGGCTGATGAGAGTGCCAAACTCTCAGAGGAGGATGAAGATGGTGAGGACGATGGATCTCAAGGCGAGGATGCTGCAGAGGTCCAAGACAATTCTGACGACTCTGAACCATCCAGGCCTCCATCTCCTCGCGTGCGCCTTGAAGACGAGGATGACTATGGGGATGAAGAGACGAAACCTCGGATTGGTGGTTTAGGCTTCAAACCCGCTACAATGGAAGACAATGATGCCACCACAGATAGCTTCGGCTGGAGGGGAGGTATTGGTGCAAGAGGAGGAATCGGCGCAAGAGGCGGAATTGGTGCGAGGGGTGGCATTGGGTCCAAAGCCAGTTTCGGCGATGAAACACCCGAAGACCGAGTACCGACACCCTCTTTTTCAAAAGGCGGCATTGGTTCAGCTAAATCCCTCGCCTCGACCTTTGCGTCCTCATCTACACTGAAGACCGTCTCTGCCTCCGAACATGAGTCATCAGCATCCCCAGCTCCTACCCCCGCTCCTGTTAATGACGCCGGGACACCATCAGCATCCTCTAGAGCCTCCTCTACGCCTGCATTGGAGGGAATGCCCACTGCTTTTGGTCGTGCCCAGGCCCATAGCCAGAGATTCAGGCGTGAAGCAGCACCCTCTCCCAAGCCTGCCAACCTCCCTGCGTCTGAAATGGCACATTTCTCGAAACTATCCAGCACATTTGGCGCTCGTATGCTCGGCAAGATGGGCTGGCAAGCTGGCACTGGTCTTGGTCCTACTGGCGAGGGTATCGTTACACCGATCGAAAGCAAGCTGCGCCCGCAAAAGATGGGTATCGCATTCAAAGGCTTTAAGGAAAAGACCGCTCAGTCAAAGATGGAAGCGAAGAGGAGAGGAGAGGTTGTTAGTGATGATGAAGAGGATGAGACGGTCAAGCGGATGAGAAGAAAGGTCAAAGAGGCTGAGCAGAAAAGGTCGGATGTTTGGAAGAAGCCGAAGAAGGTCAAGACGAAGATTGAGCACAAGACGTATGAACAGATTATCGCCGAGGCGGGCCAAGAGCCTCCAGCAGCTGTCCTTGGGCAGATCATCGATGCCACTGGTGCTGTGGTGGGTATTCTATCCGCTCTGTGATTTTACCTACATCACTGACGGTGCTTTAGCCCCGAGAGGTCTCGTCCCTCGCAGAAGTCAACCTCAACTCCTGGGCACCCACAAGCGATCCAACCCGCATTCCCGAAATCCGGCACAACATCCGTCTCATCGCCGAAGCCTGCAAAAGCGATCTTGATGGGCTCGCGCGTGAAGCCAAAGCCCTCTCGGAACACAAAAAATGGATTATATCTGAAGACGCAAGACTCCGCAAGAAGATTGAAGACGAAGCAGAACTTATTGCACGACTCCAACAAATCCAACTTGTTGCTAATGATATTAATACCTTGTCTAAGGAACTTGCGTCGGTGTATGAGGTGTCTTTGGAACCGTTTTCGCCGTTGGTGCATAAAATTGTAGATCAGTACGGAGAGGAGTTTGATAGGTATGGGTTGGATGAGATTGTGGTTGCTGCGATCGCACCACTTGTGAGGCGGATGGTAGCGACGTGGGATCCATTGAAGGAGCCGAAGGCTTTTGTTTCCGTGTTTAGAGGGTGGAGGAGGGCGTTGAAGGTTAGTAGTAGTGAGGAGAAACAGGAAACGCAGGTGGACGTGTATGGTGCAAGGACGGTGGCTTCTCCGCCACCACCGGAAGTGTATGTTTCTTCGTTTGTCGAGTATGAGGTGGTGCTCACGACTGTGCGTAGGCTTGCGCCCATGACACCATTTGAGAGCCTTCTCTGGAACGTCTGGCTACCCAAAGTCAGGTCAACGATCAACAACGAATGGTCACCTGAAGACGCACAGCCTGCGGTCAAGTTGTACGAAGCCTGGTCAACATTTTTACCCCCCTTTATCCGAGACAACATGCTCGATCAACTTATCTTGCCCAAGGTACAGAAAGCGGTGGCGGATTGGAATCCCAAGCGTTCAACAACTTCTTTACGAAGTATCGTCTTTCCTTGGTTGCCATTTGTCGGACTACGGTTGGAGCAGCTCATGGATGATGCAAGGAGGAAGATCAAGAGTTTGCTTCGCGGTTGGGCCGCTGGTGAAGATGTGCCAGAAGATCTTGAGGCTTGGCGCGACGTAAGTCTTTCTCGATAACTATCTCTATATATCACATATTAACCGTTATCTAGGTATACGACAAAGGCGAATGGGACGCCATAATGCTTAAATACATCATTCCCAAGCTCGGCACCGCTCTCCGCACGAACTTCCGCATCGACCCGCGCAACCAAAACATGGCCACTTTCACACAAACGCTTGCTTGGAGTCCCCTTATACGGCCCTCCATCTTTGCACAGCTCTTCGAAACGGAGTTCTTCCCCGAATGGTTAAGAATCCTGCACATATGGCTGATCCAGCCAAAAGTAAGCTTTGAAGAGGTGGCACAATGGTATCAATTCTGGAAGGCACAGTTCCCAGAGGAGTTGAGAGAATATCAGGGCGTCGGGAGAGGATTCACGAGGGGGTTGCAATTGATGAATGAGGCGATCGAGTTGGGTCCCGATGCGCCTACTAAGCTCAGGAAACCGGATTTCAAGAGGGAGATGGATGTACTAGCGGAAGAAACCAAACGGAAAGTGGCTGTTGGTGCTACGAAGGCCAGTACAGCTCCGGGAAGGCCTTCACGTACGCAAGAAATTACGTTCAGGTCGATTGTGGAAGAGTTCGCGGCGACGCATAATTTGTTGTTTATGCCTACTGGGAAGGCACATGCGCACTCAAGAATGCCGTTGTTTAGAATTAGTCCGAGTGCGGATGGGAGGAAAGGGATATTGGTGTATATTTTGGATGATGCGGTTTGGGCGTCGGTGGAGAAAGGTGCTGGAAGTGAGGTGGATGAGTTTAGAGCAATTAGTTTGGACGAAATGGTGTTGAGGGCTTCGGGTGGCGGATGAGATTTTGTTTCTACATGCATTGCGGGTTCGCGTATTGCATTGCTGATATATTTTTTGACGCGGGAGTTATACCTTTGGACACTTGATGTGCGTTTAGATACTCGCGTGTTGTATTGCCCAAGATGTCCGAGATGGGGGTGCTTTCTGTCCTGTTAAAGGATGTACTGGCGTAGCACAGTAGATACTTTACACGTGTATGAACACAAGGTTTTCAATTGGCCCCGTCACATGGAGTGAATCTTACACCTGTTATGTCATCAACACTCCTCACTCCCCAAAAAACTCGCACTGGGTTGTTTTCCTTATCTATGGGTAACGCAACCTCTGATCCCGCCCCCCATCTTGCATAATTCTTCGAAACCGAATTCTTCTCCGAAATGGCTAGGGATCCTATACATTTGGTTGGTCCTGTAGAGTGTGTTTCAAAGAAGTGATCGGATGATACCAGTCCTGGAAGATACGGTCCCTCTGGAGGAGTTGAGGAAGTAGGAAGGCGTCGTGGAAGACGCACGAGGGGGACTGCGGCAGATAAACGAGGCGATAGAGTTAGATTCTAATACACCTATTAAACTTGAGAACAGAAAGAACTTGGTGGAGCGTTGTCACAAAAACCAGCGTAGCCCTTGATATATGGAAGCTGTCCTGCTTTCTTTGGGCCGAGTGGCAACAACGCGCTGAGTGCTGAGGACGCGTTGTGGAGAACACGTGAGACAACCCTGGAAGTTTCGTTTCCCTAATCTGTACATACCCCCAACAATATACTTTCCTCAACTGAATACTTAACGTTTAACCATTGACCTCCATTTCTCGCGATACTGCCTGACATACGGCTAAGACACGAGGAGGGATGAGTCATCCTCCACACCAGAATCGAGGTCGGAGTATAGGAGTAGAACCGATCGCGGGATACGTCCTCTCTGGAAACCGACTGACACCCGCCATAGACCTTGAAGCTAAAGTCACGACCGATTTGACTGGGAATGTCGATGACGAGATTATGTTCACTGGAGCGAGGTGGAATCCAACGGCTAATCTGCAGAGGAGGGTGACGGAGAGGGAAAAAGAGAGGGCGTGGCAGAGGGAGAGGGAGAGGATGAGGCAAAGTAGTGCTGGCGTGAATGCTCCTGGCGGAAGGCCTTTTGTGGCTCGAGATAGCGGTCCTAGGTGAGTTTATCCTGAATCATTCTGGAGGTCAGAGATTGACTATCAAGTTTTGTAGCAATGGGAATAGCTCGAATGTGGGTATGGGGGTATGGCCAAGTCGTATGTCAAGTTCTGGGCCGTCTTCGACTATACGGCCTAAGATCGATAACTTGGGGACAAGATCACAGGTGCGTCTGATTGGCACTGTCCACGTATTTGTGTTCTGAGAAATCAAAAATTAGCGCCTACCCAGCTCAGAGCCTCCAAAGAAAAGACCACGTACCTCACTCGATGTGCAATCTGTCCACCAGCATTCACCCGTACCTTCGACTGTTATAGACAAACGAGAATCTTCTGTTGCGCCACAATATGCTGCGAAGCTCGGATCGGAGTGGGACTACGAGTACATGGATGTTCAGATGGACATAGATTCTGCGCCTCCGCCCTATGAGCCTCGGCCTGATTCCACGGTCGCATCTGCACACGCATTTCAATCCATAGCCCATCTCACTAACAAACCCACTGAATCCGTAGCAGTGGTCCGCAAGGACTCTCCTATCCCGAAGATTGAGCCTAAGCTCGAGTCTGACGTTGATTTTGGACCCAGATTAGAAGATGAAGGTGAATCTGAACCCAAACTCGAGTTCGAAACCGAACGTGACGCGGAGGCCAACTCGGACGAGGACTATGAATGCATACACAGTGGCTATGATATTAAAGATGAGTCTCGCGTGAGTCTTTCCTCCTATATGTCACCGTTCCCGCTTTGTCTTTTCATTGATATCAGTAGTGAACCCTGCTGACTCTTTTCTGTTGTGATAGTGGAAGACACCGAAACAGAAGTCTGTATGTTTCGAGGGTGACATCATTGATGCTATTGAAGGTTGGACACTTTCGAACGTAAGCGCGAAAGGAAAGGAGCGGACGTTTAGAACGTCAAAGACGGAGAAATTGGTGAGGCCTCCCGTCGGCCAGGAATTTGTTTGGGATTTGGTGCGTCTACAACGGACATAAATAAATGACCACCATTACTGATACGTTTCGTTATTGCTAGTTGGCACAGGTCAGGAGGCCATCATCTGCGAGTCAGTTCGGAGAGAAACCGTCAAAGCTGAAGAGGGGTCCAAGGTATGGAAGGATACATACGGACAAGGCAATGCATGTGCAAGCCTCTTTCAAGGTCGCACCTGGAGGCACGTTGAGCAACATCACCTTGACTTGGTGCTAACACCTGGATGGACAGCTATCAACCGGATTGAACAGTATTGTGGTTGGCTGGCTATTGGAAGCTCCTGTGTGGGTGGTCAAGCAGATGAGCCAGACGGTCTGTCTCTAAACCTTGATCCCTTCACCCTATACTCATGGTTCTCTAGAACAACCCAACCCATATAATAGGTCTGGGTCATTGCTTACTTGGAAGGGAGAGTATCACATGCTCTCAGGACACTTCGAGGAGAAAGCTTACGGTAGGAGACTTTAAATCATACGTTAGTTCACGCTCACCAGATTTAACAGGCGAAAAATACTATACCATAAATGACGTGAAGTTCAACAATGCTGGGTAAGGGTGATTTATTGAAAGAAACATTGTGTGCTAAACCCCCGGAAGGAACTGCTTCGTTTCGGCCGGCATGGACAAGAAAGTCAGAGTTTGGAGGCGGTCTCAGGGAGGTACTACATATTCTGGAGGCTACAATCGTGAGTCTTGAGTTCGCCCTCTTTTCCCCCCTGTGATTTAAGGCTTTACGACCCCAGTTGACACCTATGGCGATGGGATACCATATGAAGTTGCATTCCAGCCTGGGAACCAAGACTCCAACGTGGTGGCTATCGGTGCTAAGCAAGTCTCTGATTCCTTTTGACGACAGTGTTATTGATGATTTCCTGACAGAGATGTACACATATATTCGAATCTTGAGCCTACCGCAAGGCGAACCAGGACGAGTCTGGCTCTGGCTACGAATTCTCACCCTAACCAGAGTGCTGGGGTAATTCGGTGGGATAATAACAGGCCTCATATCCTCTATGCTTCCTCTGAACCACAGGATGACAAGTACATTGGTGTTCACAAAGCCTTTGACGCAAATAAGGGGAAAGCGAGGCTAACCCTCAATGCTACCGAAGCGGGTGATGCGATGGCTGTTGGGAGGGGTAAGATTCTTAGATACTCACATGCACATTCCTGACTCGAGAACTATTTTGCAGCTCTCGCACTGGCTACTAGAGGAGAGGACAAGAACTTTTTACGCTTGTTCGATATCACTGGTTTCAACAAGAACTCCGTGCAAGATGTCGTCCTGGAGCCTTTTCCCAGGGATGTCTCAAATAGAGAAGTCTCATGCATAGGTTTTAGCCCTGATGGAATTTATCTCTCCCTGGCACGTACGGACAACTCCGTGCATATATACGACTCGCGGATGCTGGGGAAAGGTGCCCTGCACAAATACCGACACCAAGATCCTCGCTTCGTCTCCCCGGGAAATATTTTATTTGGTGTTGTTCATGCGCAATGGGTTTCCACGCGTTCTGGACAGTGTGCGCTATTGAGCGGAGGTGAAGATGGTGAGCTAGATGATTTGCGTTGTATTACACCTGCTAACGCGATCTTTATTTTTCCTGTGCTTTAGGCTGCGTGCGGTTATGGAACCCCATGTGGTCCAATGAGGAACCATCAAACGGCCGCAAGATCGTTGAGGTCAATTCTGATATTGGTTTCTTCTCGGTTGGAGACCCTTTTAAAGAGGAATATGACCTTGTGGTGTGAGCCTTCTGTCTTCCCCGATCTGTGGACTTCGATTGGAGCTGATAACCCCTATTTAGCGGTGATTCCTCGGGTGAAGTGACAATCTTCACAGGCCTCTTGAATCATCTTTGACATCTAGTTTTTCACTACTTGACGCTTGTCAGAGGCTTGAAGAGCTATTGGTTGTTAATTTTCGTCCCCATGTGTTGACATATATTGTGGATTATATTGATCTATTATCTGATTTTGAAACTACCAGGAGAGGTCGAGGGTGTGAATGGGCACCGATGATCGATGCAAACATGCGATTCCATTCTCGGAACAATAAACCCAAGAACATTGCTCACGGGAAAACTAAATGAAGCTGTAAGCCCTAAAAGGCCCTAAAGCACCCTCCCTGGGGAGTCGAAAGCTCCATCCTGCGTTTACTACCCCTCGGTTTCCCACCTTATCCCTCCTTCTTCGCATCCTCTCATAACCTGCGTCGAAGCCAAAATGGCGCCTCTAGATGGACCCCTATATCTTGGTCTTGACCTATCAACACAACAACTGAAAGCGATATTAATTACGGAAGACTTGAGAGTCCAACACGAGATTGCTGTCCATTTCGATCGTGATCTAGGAGAGAAGTATGGTGTGACGAATGGAGCGGTGAAAGGACCTGATGAAGGGGAGGTTACGAGTCCGGTAGCGATGTGGATTGAGGCGATTGATTTGTTGATGCAGAGGATGACGGATGCGGGTGTGGATTTGGGATCGGTGTCCGCGATTTCTGGTGCTGGTCAGGTAAGCCTTCCGCGGCCCCTTGTGTAAAGGCGATTATAAACTGATTGGGATATGGGATTGCGTGGTATAGCAACATGGCTCGGTGTATTGGTCAAAGGACGCAGAATCGTTGTTGAATAATCTAGATGCTTCGAAGACAGCATTGGAACAGTTGTTTCCAGCCGCATTCACGTTCCAGAGGTGCCCAATCTGGCAGGACTCATCGACTACAAAGGAATGCCAGGAATTGGAGGCTGCCCTTGGTGGTCCTCAGGCTCTTGCGGATTTGTCAGGGAGTAGGGCGTACGAGAGATTCACCGGCCCTCAGATTGCTCGAGTGCGTTCCTAATTTATCTGTTCTTAGATACTAAATTTCCAACCCTGATTTTCCTAATAGCTTCGCCGCAAAAATCCAGAATTGTACAATGCGACTGCGCGCATTTCTCTTGTGTCGTCATTCATTCCTTCCGTATTTTTGGGGAACATTGCGCCAATTGAAGTCTCCGATGCTAGCGGCATGAACTTGATGGATGTGTTGACTTGTAAATGGGACGATAAGTTGTTGGAGGCTTGTGGTGGACCTACGTTGCGTGGGAAGCTCGGGCCGGAACCTGTTGCTGGAGGAGAGATACTTGGAAAGGTTCACAACTATTGGGTGAGGAAGTGGAGATTCAACCCAGGTGAGCACCTCTGCCGAATTGTAGTACTTAACGTTTGCGACCAATTTCTGGATTACAGAATGTGTTATTGCTCCCTTCAGTGGCGATAACCCTGCTTCAGTGGTTGCACTTTCGGGTCCTGGCGATGCTTTGTTGTCGCTTGGCACATCCACGACTTTCCTCCTTTCTATCCCTCCCACCGACGAACCTCCTAAGCGATTCACCAATTCTCACTTGCTCACTCACCCCACTAACCCTCCTCATGGCTTCATCGCCATGCTCTGCTACAAGAATGGCGCATTGGCCCGAGAAAAAGTCCGAGATAAGTATGCCGATGCAAGCTGGGACAAGTTTAATGAACTCGTCGGCGGCACTCCGGCCGGGAATAACGGTTACTTGGGTTTCTACTTCCCCCTCCCTGAGATCATCCCTCCGAACGTCATTGGCAATTTCTTCTTCTCAACCAATCTGATTAAGACTGAGGTTCAGCCTCCTGCACCATTGGATGTTATCCCGCCCAACGCGCATCCTCGGGCGATTTTGGAGTCTCAGTTCATGTCGATCAAGTCGAGGCTTGCACAAATGTTGCCGTCTCACGCGCCGCCCTTGCAGAGGCTTGTTGTTACCGGCGGATCGTCTGCTAACCAATGCATCAGGCAGATTGCTGCTGTGCGTCCATTCTAATATTCGGTTGACTAATGTTACTGATTACTGATGTTAACTCAGGACATCTTCGGTATGAAAGTTTACGTATCAACTACGAAGGAAGCTGCTGCCATCGGAGGCGCCCTGCTTGCCAAGTGGGCGCGCTGGAAGTTGACCAACAAGGGCTCATTTGAAGACATGACCGGTGGAAATATGCCTGGTATGACATGTGTGGCAGAGCCCCACCCTGAAAATTCTAAACTGTATGACCAATTTTTGGAGACATATGATGCTTGCGAACAGCAAGTTATCCAAAAGGGGCGGGGACTGTTGGATTGAGATACTGACACGGTCTATGATTTATAGATATCCTCATACCATGTATACAAGATTTCCAATATGATAGCAAGAAAAAAAGCAATGGAACAAATAACGAGCAATCGCAAGGAGGAATTCGGTAAGGAAGAGCGATTGAAGTAGTATGTCCTCAAGGTAATTGTAAGGGGCATCGTGAATTTGCCGCACTCTACCACAGGGTCCCGCGGTACCATGACCTACCGTATATGCCAGGCAGCAGCACCTTGCGGCACCGGGTCTTGACCCATGCGGGTGTCAGCGGTACGCAGGTACGGCAATTTCTGTAGGCAGTTCAGACACCCAATGCCTGCTCCGAATATCTGGACGGACCTTGAGCTGATCCCATCGTACCATCCTACACGGCGAGGTACGATGTACCCACCCCCTTCTATTTCCCGTCTCATCTTCGCGTGGCTCCCAAGGTTTCAATCATCATCAATCGGGCTGTATGTGTTTGTCGCACATGCATATGCTGTCGCTGGAAGATCCTGGTCCGAGTGTCCAGTATATGTATCGGACAACAACAAACCGACCTGTCCTTGATTCCCCGTTTTCAAGCATAATCACACCGTCAGTTAACTCTTTAATCCGGGGTTACTGTAGGATGTGAACGCCCCTTTCCTCCACCCGACAGCCATTGCTTCAAATCTTCATGAAGTTAATAAAAGTAATACAAGTAGTGAACATCTTTCAACTTAGCCGACTTGTTCGGACAGACAGCATGCATCGTTCCAATGTGAAAATCCGAGGGATGGGCTCACCCGATATGTCGGAATTGTCCTATCCGGCTGGTCGGCAGGTGAAGTAGAGGGGATTACGAAGCTGGAGCGTGTTTCAATCTCTGACAGTCCATCCAGATCCACGCCGGTGCTTATGATGCTGATGGTGAGTACCAGCTACACCTACTTACACAGCCCTAGTGAGTCGCTGAACTGCCATCGGTGACACAGTATGAAAGGATTGAAAGAAGTCCAGAAGATGCCCTTCGCGTGTTTATCAAGCTGATGCGGTACTAAGTTGTCCGACTCCGGAGGATATGTCGCCATCGCCCACACACAGCTTCATACGGTAAAAAGAGAGAGAGAGAGAGTTGTGTGATCACATGCGGTGTCCGCCCAGGGAAAGACCCTTGAAAATGAATGATGATAAAAACAAGCATAACACTGGTTGATATTGGGTATAGCCCCCGGTAGGAGACAGGAGCAGGAATCTTGCAAGGTGTATCCCTTGACGTACTATCTTGGGCATCCAAGTATCGACTCGAAGCTGGTTAGTGACTACGACTCAAGTACTCACAAGCCGTTTTGGGTGTCTTGAGCCTGACCGAAAGTAACAAGTACACTAATTTTTATCTTACATGCAACCGGTAACTAAACAACCAACCGGTCTTCGAAGGGGAACGCCGACTTGAACACTCTCGCCCGACCTTGACTCCTCAAGCTCAAGCTCAAGTCCTGGTGTCTTCTGAAGTCTACGCTGATGTCTCGTGGACCTAAATTTCCTTGGCTTCTTACGGTGAGTTATTCCTGTGTCATTTGTTGGTCGCTTACAGGAACAAAGATTTGTTCTCTTCAAACCGTCCTCGTCGTGCCAACGGACTTCATAAAGCACTCCCAATGTAATTTAGGAGATATATAATGCCCTAGTACAACACAATCCAAGTAAATTGATGCTCTCTTTAGTTAAATCCCAATTTATGAACAAATATCCAGTGCATCTGAGTCTAATGAATTCAGAATTTGGGGTCTACAAAAACAGCCAGGTCGCAAATGAACTCTCACCCTAATATTTTAATCTTGGTAGGACTATCCACAGCTTGGTAGTAGAGTATGAATGCAAGCATTATGTTTGGTGTCCTCAGGGATGCGACCGTATTCGACTGGTCAACCAAAGGACAATCTAACTGACATCACCCAAAGCACTTCGGCAAATTTTCCAGCATTTTGATGCGTTGCCGACTTCCTCTTCGAATTCCTAACCTTCACATTCTTTCTAAGTCAGGGCCGCCTTCAAATAGCCTGGTCGTTCACCGTTCATCCTCATTGGGGAGAATCTCTCACCGACACCAAATTCTCATCTCGTGGACAAACTATTTTCGGAATTCGTGGATTGTTGTCGGGATGGACCTGCCACAACCAGAATTGAACGAACGCCCAACAAAGCGTCGACGCGTCTCTCCAGGAGCTACCGCAGATGGAGAAGCGACTGCCACGGTCGATGACACGAATGCAAAGGCTGAGGAACTGTCAGCTCATGAGTCCCAACAGAGAAACAAGGGAAGGGAGAAGAACAAGGGCCGACGAGATCGTCGCGCCACGTCGTATCAGAAGGGGGGAGGAATGAAGGAACCGGGCCAAGGGGATGCCGAGACACCATCTGGACCTAAAGCACCACGTCTACCCAAACGACAATGTGCGTTATTGATTGGGTTCTGTGGTTCAGGGTACAGTGGGATGCAAATGTATGTGTCAGTCTGATACCCAGGTTTCCGGGTCTGAGTGGAGGCATACAGTCAACCTCCTCCGCTGAAAACGATTGAAGGCACACTATTCCAAGCGCTCGTAACTGCCGGCGCTGTCTCTCAGGATAACGCAGATGATCCAGTCAAAGTAAGTTTCTGCCTTTTTGGTAGTTCCACATGCGTCAATAGCCTCCCTATAGGTTGCCCTGGCTCGTGCTGCACGGACGGATGCAGGAGTGCATGCTGCAGGAAATATCGTATCCATGAAAATGATCATGAACGTTCCCGGCGTCCCAGACCTTGTTAGCCGCATCAACGAGTTGTTGCCTCCCGAAATTAGACTATGGGGTTATGTGCGTGTACAAAACTCGTTCAACGCACGCTTGTATGTCTTCAAGCCTCTCTAATCGTGCTTCGGCTCCTGGAACTCATGCCTATTGTATAGGGCCTGTGATAGCAGGAAGTACACATATTATTTCCCAAGTTATCTCCTGATTCCTCCGAAACCTGGGAGCAACCTGCATCGTGTCCTCTCACAACACGCCGAGTCCTTGGGACATAGCGCATCAGTGCTATCTCATCCGTTCTGGGATGACCTTCAATCGTCCCGAGAGATAGATATGCAAAGGAAGCGAGCCTGGAGAGTTGGCCAAGGTCAGATCGAAAAATTGCGCTCAGCAGCGCAGAGGTTCGTTGGCACTCACAATTTCCACAACTTCACGATTGGTCGCGACGCTTCTGATAGGAGCAACATGCGCCACATTAAAAGTGTCGAGGTGGGTGGTTTAAATTTTGGGGATTGGTTTATTCTTGACTCCCAGCAAGATCGCAGATCCAGTGACTTATGGAGAGACAGAATGGATTAGTGTACTCTTTCATGGACAAAGCTTCATGCTCCATCAGGTGAGTACTGAGGACAACGTGTCAAAAGCACCGCTCCTGACTGTTGAGTTTCCAGATCGTAAGTTAACTACCTCTCAAAGTGAACCAATCTAAATGATACCAGCGAAAAATGATGTCTGGCTTAGTACTTTCGGCTCGTACAGGGACACCAGATAGCGTTATCACTGAGGCAAGTCCACCACCCTATTCTTCCCTCGCTGAGACTCATCCTCATGAAATCACAGTTATACAAAAACCACGACGTCTTCATACCCAAAATGCCATCTCTCGGTCTCCTCCTAGAAGAGCCTATCTTCGCATCCTACAACAACAGAATGAACACCGTCAACCAAAATCTCAAAGCCGACAGCCCAGACTATCGTCCTGCAATTGATTTCGAGCCCTACCGGAAACAGATCGAGGAGTTCAAGAACCAGTTTATTTATAAGAATATGCGGGAAATTGAGGATCGTGATGGATTGTACGTTTTCCACTTCTTTCACTTTCGAATTCCTAACATACATCTCTTTCCGATACACTCAAGGTTCGATGCCTGGATTCGTATGGTCGATAATTACGGCGGCAACGACTTGCTCTATCTCAATCCCGAAGGAATCGTCCCCGACGCCGCGATTATCAGGAAAGGCGAACGGAGAGAACATCCTTTCCGTGAACGGCGCGTGTTTGACGCGACAAGTTTCTCGGAAAACGATGGCATCAAGTCCAAGTTGCGACAGGCTGAAGAGGGCGCTGCAGAGGAAGAGGATGAAGATGAAGAGGCCAAGTTGGACAAGAAACAGCTTGCAGATACTGAAGGTTGACTTTAATGGCATCGTTGGAAGCTGGAAAAGGATGGTGTATTAGCGGTAAAAGCACAATATAAGTACAACGGATGGTTTTCCAATACGATTGCACAAATGTTACGATTGGAACTTCCTCATCGTTTGGATCTCGTCCAACAGACTTTGCAAACGATCGTCATCAATTTTCACCAGACTGAAGGCGACATGGATACTTAGTCGACTCCTGGGTTAACCGGCTAGAGACGCACCTAGGAATGACGCTCTTGGCTTCCTCGGCATCCGCTGGACACAGATTCGCAATTTGCGCCGTCTCAAATTGGGTTAGCGCTGGCTCTCTTCTCAGAATTCTAGTAAAAACAATCGAAACACAAGCACGGGGGAGATCAGGGTAAGAATTTTACAAGCAAGTGGGATAACGTACTCTCGAATAGCACTGGCCGAGTCGGTCGTAAACTTGGCGAAAGTCTTGACGTATTCCAGAGTCTTGTTGTACACACTATTATGTCCCATGATCATAAAGGACATTAATGTGTGGGCGAGCGAAATGAAACAAACAACGTACGCTGTGTCAGGTGCATCTTTATCCCTGTTCTCCAGCAGATACTTGACCTCCGAAATAAGCAAACAGCCTGCGTTGTTGAACTCTAGTCACGCACCCCCATGTTTTGTCAATATGACGTCTAGAGCACGAAAATGTGAGAGAGCTTACCTGGGCCCAATTTCAGAGCTGCAGCATCTTCTTCCTCAGTCTGTGGTCTATGACGAAGTCGCGAGGTCATTCTAGTGAAGGCAGGTTAAGGGCTTAGATCAATTCCGGAAAGAGCTTCACATATCCATTTACTCGACCAAATAAAAACAAACTTGTGTTCTCCCTCTCGAGGTCTCTCGAAGGTTTGAATGACTTGATTTTACTCAGACACTCAGCTATGCAGGTCTCTCACCCAATTCTCAATCGGTGCCAGGTCAGTGGTAGGAAGAATACATCAATAAATAACTCTGTATTAATGTCGCAAATACAACATATATCCAGGCCATCGTACGTAGTAACCCAGTACAAACACAGTGATTTGCAAACATTTTCAGATGATAGGATTCGATTTCAAAGCGCCTGACTAATGGACAGCAAATATGAAACGAGATGAGGAGAGACCAAAAAGGGACCAGGAAGATGATTACAACAGTCTATGATGTTTTCATTGCGACGATAGCATGTGGACCGAGGTCGAGGATACTGGTGCTGTTGTTGGCACTGAGCCTTCTGTTGCGGGGGCACCATTTCCTAGTGAAAGTGCTGCGACTTGTTCGGTAAGGGCTGCAGTGGTTCCCGCAGTCCCTCCGTTTACTTTGACAGGACCATCCTGGGCCTGGTCGTTTCCGGTGTTCACTGCGTTCAAAGATGTTCGCTTTGGTGTCTTGGGATTATACAATTCCGCAGACTGAGTATCAAGTTTCAGTGTGCGTGATTCCTTTAAAATAGATACACCTGCCTTTGGAGGAGGTCGCTCGAACCCAGTCTCGTCAAGTCGGCTATTCATCTCATTATTGATGCCGTTATTACTTTGACTGAAAATTGGCCTTGACGACGGATTCCCCCAAGCTCCAGTCGGCATTCGTCTCTCAGAAGGTTGCATCGTCGTCAGCGGCGGGAAATCTGTCGATTGCAATGAAATTGGAGAGTTTGAATGTGAGGGATGACGTGGGGAATAGTTCGACTGAGCACTGCCGCCACTAATACTTCTCGGTGGTGAGATGGGCGACATATTGCGTGAATTGTGAGGTTTAAGATTGATTGCCCAGTCTGGACGTGCAGGCAGAGGGTGCTGTGAACCAGCACTCATTGTCTGGGCCCTCCGGGATGAAGAAGAAGCGGATGACTGGAAGGAAATCACATTAGATTCGACGAGCCCTAGACATACTTTGTATTATAATACTTACTGCAGCAGATGAAACGTCATCTCCACTAGCAGATCGTCCATTCGCTGACGAGTTACTCATGTTGCTCTGCCTTCGATTATTATTACTTAAACGAGGACCAACAGTCTCATTCGGTTGCGAGCCCGTCGCAACAAGCCCACCCGACCCGATACCCGGCCCGTAACTCCAAGGCGCGCGAGTAGGCTGTACAGTCCCATTTCTTGGTTTCGGTCCATGACCACTGTTTGGACCATTAAACCCGTTTCTTGGTGGTGGTGGACGGCTATTGTTTGATGGAGGGACACCGTTACTAGACATACCGCTACGGAAACCGTTAGCCTGTCCATTTCCTGGCCCATTATTGGGTGACCTGTGATCATATAACTGGGGACCAGGCATACGAGGTGGATGTGCTGGTGGAGGAGGCGGAGGAGGCATGGGATGCCCAGGTTGGCCGGGGTAGTACCCAGGCACCGGATAAGGGTACCCATGCGGAGGTGGAGGGGGCATGTAAGGTTGATACGGCGGTTGTCCCGGAGGTGGTGGGCTCATGCCGTGGGTAATGTTTGACGGAGGCTGTGAGGGGATTGGTTGGGGTTGCATTGGAGGAGATTGTACAGTTGGCTGGCTAGGGTGCGGCCACATATAGGGAGTACCATAGGGCATAGGGGGCGGTGGAGGCGGATACGGCTCTCCATTAGATGGTGTGGAGGGATCAGATGGGTTTTGTGGGGGATGAGGAGCCGAGTATGGAGGATACGGTGGCGGATAATAGCCGTGGTAGGGCATATAAGGGGGATTAGGCTGACCCTGGCCTTGGTTGTATGGGTAACCATAGGGAGGGTGGTAAACAGGCGCAGCGGGTGCTGAGTGTTGAGCCGGATCGTAGAGAGGTGCTGGAGGGGCAGTTGGTTCGTATAGTGATGGATACTGGAATGATGAAGGCGATGCCGCTCTCGAGTTGCGTGAACTCCCGGAGCCGTTGCTAATGTAGGCTGACGAACGGATTGAGCGAGTCGATGAAGAAGCTGACGCGTATCCAGAGTGCTGCCGTCTTTCCCTTCGTCCGGGCCCTGACCACTCGCTCTCGGTGGCGGGTGAACTTGAAGAGCTGTCCGCATCGCCTGTGCTACTCCCGCCATTTTTTGTGCTACCTGAGGTCACGCTGAGGGAAGAAGAGCTTGAGTTTATGTCTTTCTCTTTTGCTTTCTCTTTCTCCTCGAATCCCATGAAGATGCGAGACCGCGCCTCGTTATAGGCGGCTTCGCGCTCCTCGATGGTCATGTGCTTTTTGGTGCTTCCACCCGTCGTATTGCTTCTGCCTCCCAAGCTGCCCGTTTCCGATGGTTCAAGATCGGATAGGTCACCGTCTTCGGTCACCGAACTTGCTTGGTGAGGAGGCTTGTTCCGGCGGTCTGTCGACGATCGGCGCATAATTTTAAATGCTGGGGCGGTGGTAGTTTCCGGGGGAACCAATTCTGAGATCCTGAGTGGAGGACTGATATAATGGTTTCGAGTCAGCAAAAGGCTAATAATGCAACACAAAAATGGAGCACTCACATTCGGCTCTCTGTCGTGGAATAAACATATATGACTTTGCTCATGGGATCTGTCTCTGGTGTTAGCTTATAATAAGCGGAACAGCGGTGGACGAGCAATCGTTGATATGTTGTGGCCGGCGTCAACTCAGTGCGGTGTCTGCAAATGACGATGAGCAAGCAGGCAAGGGAAAAGATGGAGTAAAATCAGGAATTGTTTGCATGTATGTGTTGGCGGAAATCCCGCGTACATGGACTACATACTCACCTCCGCTCGTCATTGATTAATGACTCCATCAACTCTCCAAGCTTCAAAACATAAATTCTATCCTTTCCTCTAAGTGCCTCAATAATCTGAGGGTCTACGTCGCGAAGTGGACTTGTGCCAGCGGTTGTGGCATTGTCTGGTCCCGAGCCAGACAGCCGTGTTTCGCTGGCGGTAGGTGCTGAAGGGGGTTGGGCGGCGGTATCTTCTGTTGAGGGTTTCAATGCTCCGCTGGCCTGTTTAATGCCCGCAGCGGCCAGATTGGCCGGATGGGAATCAGGCATCATAGGTCTGTTGCTGTGTGCCGAGGACATGAAGGTCATGGGGGTAGGGACTACAGGCGTCTGAACGGCTGGTGTATCTTGCGATGCAATAAGGTGCTCAGGTTGCTCTGTAAATTGACAACGGAGAGGGCGAAGGTGGACGAGAGACAGGCTCAATGATCTGCACTGCACTAAGACAAGTGGAGCGAAGATTTACCAAGGGTCATTGGGATCGAGCAGCAGAGGCTAGCAGGTGGTGCTGGAGGTTGTGGACAACGGGGAGGACAGAGTGGACGGGGGAAGGAGGGAAGGATGAATGGGGAAGAGGTCAGGACATGAGGTCTAAGGAAAAAGTGGCAGAGAGATGCCCTGTCCTAATTCCATCATCCACTCTGACCGTGGGTAAATCAACATGGCCCGTCCTCACTCCCCACATTTCCATTCACCCTTTCAATCTTCATCTACTTAATATACAGCAAATCTACTCTACATATCTAGTGTGCTGTCCCCGAGCTGTCACCAGGATACACCAGTTGATAGATATTAAAGCCCAAGCTGAAAACGTATCCCTGTTAACGCCCTTCACCCCAGGAAAAAGCCATTGTACCCACCAAAACACAAAGATAAATCCCCCATACACCGCGAGTCCCAAGGCTGCCAGATTCAGCGTCTTGTTCACACCCGGGTCATTGCGTGTAAGCTGTAGAAGCAACGTCAGCGCTTATCCTTGTCAGCACAGCATTTACATAACACCTACCTTCCAGTAGAAGAGGCCAGGAAGAATAAACGAGATCGTTGTAGAGCCAGTAGATCCAACAAAGGACAAGACTAACACCCACCCCTTAACATTTTGCATACGTGTAATTATGGCAACCACACTCACCCAAACGGAGGTCATCAATCATATAAGCAATCATAAACCCGGCAGCAACAATGGCGGTAGTTATAAGCGTGTGTTTCAGTGTTGACAGTTCCTTGCCAGCATGGTCATTAATGTGGTCGTCGTCCTCTTCTTCGTCCGTCGTTACAGGTTTATGAGGTTCTACGTGTTCTGGATGCAACACCTTGTCGATGCAGTTCCTGCATGGATGCACCTGAAGAGGATACGAAAATAGCACAAGAATCACAATCGCCAGCTGGCCAACAGCGATAAAAAGCGATGTCGATGGATACATGGCTATAATATTGGCTCCGACCTGTCATCTCGGACTCAATTTCGGTTCCTATCCCAGGAGACTCTCCACATACCTTCGAGCCAAAAGTGAGGTACCCAAATACCGCAATGATTTCATAAGTGATTACTGCAGAGCCAATAGACCCTCCAACAATGCTATTTAGCCTATACTGAGTGTTGCTGACAACCTCGTTGTAGATAGGGAAAAGCTAAGAAACTATCGTCAATCCGGACCCGCACAAGACGACAGGAAGAGCTTACGTTCTGCGCACAAGTGAATGCAAATACCTGAACAGGGAACGTCGAGATGAAGTTGGGTGTGAAATGGATCAGCCTGATCTCTCCTGGACCAGTCATCCCTTTGATGGGCCAGAAGTAGCATCGGATGACAATCACGACGAGGTATGCTTTAACAAAGAGGCATTTTAGCGCGCCACTCCCTTCCGAGTTTCACGATTAGCTCACCGACGGAAAATAACGCGATATAGCTTGTATGTCGAAGACTATCAATATGACGCAAGAAGCACAAAGGCACCAGTATAATCATAAAGATAAAAAGCCAGTTTGCCCCGTCTAACGCCCACTCTGGCGGATTGGTCGTCTCAGAGGTCAGATCATGGTAGAGCGAGGCCACAACATTTGGCATGAGTCCCTTGATGATGATCAGGTAGCTTGATGTACGAGGCAAGTCAGTGGAGTTGGATCAGTTTGGTAAACTTTCTTCCTGAATGGACGTACCTAATAGAGACACCGAAACACTTAATGGCAATGGCAGCATCAAAGAAAACGGCGGCCTTCGGAAACGTGAGTTGAGACACGGCATGGAACGAGGCGCGTCGGTGTTGGGTCTTTGCGGCACACAGGGACAAGAGATACAATCCGAAAGCCGCGACGCCTCCAGAGAAGACGCACGTCACTATTCCAGGTAAAATCCCACCAGATGCCATAGCCTAGAACCCTCATTAACATCCACACGCAGGAGTCATGTGTCAAGAAACCCTCACCAAAGGAAATGTGAGCATCCCTACAATGACACATAAGTTCGTGTCTGCGGAATGATCCAAAACACGCGGTAGACTCACCACTTCCAATGATAGTATTAGCAAGGTTGCTGATACAACTGCCCAATGATGCATGCCCTTCACGCCCCCCAGTCTCGCGTTTCATCGTAGTGCCTCCATCTCCACCGAGTAGAGCATTCGTTTCTTCACTATTTGCGGCTTGTGCCGGTTCCATAGCACTGTCAGGCGCAATTCCATAGGTTTGTACCATCTCGTATTCTTCTCCTTCGTCGTACTTGTTGAAATCAAAAGGAATAGGCTGTTGGACTCCCTGAATGGATGTGTCGTGGTGGTTACTGGGTGACTCAGTTAGTGAAGCCAGCCTCAATGTGGTGTGCCAGGGTTGCTATTCGAGTGCGAATAAATCTAGGGAGCGTAAAGGTAGAGGCAAGCAAGCGACAAGATAAGCAGCAGTGCCGTGGTGGAACGAGGCTTATAGGGTGGGTAAAGCTTGGAGTTCTGAACAGTATAAGTAAGGGAATTACCACAGGAGGCTATATGCTTACCACTTTCAATTCCATCACGTGCACCGGAACATATGTTCAATTCCGAGCTTTCCTCCAAGCCGTCCCAAGATACATTATTTTCGCTGTGTCTGCCATGAAGGTTTTTTGCTTGCGTATATTATGCCACAGTTGAAATAACAGTTTCTGATGCCAGACCGCACGCTCCCAACATCATCCGAAGGTCACGAAGGCAAACTCAAAAGATAACCCCTATTTGCTCTCCGTTCCACCTCGCATAGCGCTTTCTGGAAATGCGCCCCGTAGAAATATTTGAACGTGAATGTTCTCTGCGACCTCTGCATACTATACCGCCGTTACGTACAATGCCAACGACGTCCCCAGCCCAAATGGACTGTCCAGTGGTCTTCATGGTATTCTAGCGCTACATCCACTGCTTTAGGTTTCCTCCCTCGAAAGGCTAGATTTCCTCTGCCTATAATCTTAGATAGCATGCTGCTAGATAATCCTGAGCTGCGGATAAAATACAAAGTCCCGGAGCTCTCCCCAGGTGTTAAAGATCACTTGGATTGCACAGAATGTGCATCAGTGCACCCTTGCATAGGACAGAGACAGTGGCGCGAGTATCGATCCAATGCATTAGTCCAGAAATCACTGCTGATACCTGCCAGTCTTTCAAGTGACAGAAAAGATATTTCTATCTGTAACTACCCGGACCCTTCCCTCCATACTAACACGAAGCAGGCACCAGCGCATGGACCCAATGTAGCCCGAGTCCTAAACCTGGTTCTCTTATCGGGAGCATAGATTTCATGCACGCTTACCTATAGGCTTGCACTTCGAGCATATTTGGTACATCCACCCTCCCCTCTAGCCCAGAAACTGTTGGCCCCCGCGAGGAACGCTTGCCATCACGGAGCCAACACCTTGTCGCATAAGCGCTAGCAGATGCCGGCCCCACTAATCAACGTTTTCACTTATAGTAGGCTAAGAGGTCCTGTATTCAACACCATCACCTCAGAGGTTAGATAGAGTGATTCTTGTCGCCTTAGCCCGACCAGGCCCGCTAGTAACTGCCATACCAGCACCAGTGGTACTGAAATAAAAGCACTGGAGTTCTCTACAAAGCAACCAACACCACCAGTCTCACAAATGGCACGGCGATGGTCTAGAGAGGACCTCGCAGGGTGTTACCGCCTACCCTAGGAGCCGCAACGGGTCACTCCACATGCCCCAGCATTTTCGTAACGAGATCGAGACCGCAAAGACCAGAACGGTTTGCCTCGCGAGGCCGGTTCACTTCCCTTCAAAAACGTGCCCCGCAACCAAACCGTTCACTCCACTAGTAGGTTGGATGTCACAGAACCCCCTTACCCATACGGCACACCCCCTTCTCAGTTTTTTTTTTCGGTTTTTCTCCAATCCGACCTAACACCTCACTCCAAAGCCGACACCGTGAAGCACTCGTCACTTCGGACTTTCGCCGCGACGGAAAGAGCGTAGAAGTCGAAGCCAATAGCGATCCATTGGCCAAGACTCTGATCAACAGTGAATTCACTATACTTAACCTTCTCTTCTAGCCTCATTCCACAATAGCATCGTTTGCCTCGTTAGGTCTGGTTGAAAATTTGGTGTGACAGCGAATGTTACCCAAAGGAGTGGTAAGTTGCGCTTCCGGTCAATCCATGATTTCATGAAACAGCAATGAGCATGAGAATATCATAAAAACGTCGTCCGTGTGGTGCGCATCGGCAGCTGAGACGTTAATGCAATTCGGGAAAGGGACGATGTACATCTTGGATCGAGATAGGACTTCGGAGCCACAGGAAGTCAGAGAAGAAACACGGGTTCTCGGCATGAATGAAGAGGGCAACGTATGGATGTTCCCTTCAACATACTCTGAGACGCGTCGAGTTGCTAGCGGTGCTACGGGGCCGCAATGAATTGGGAGAGGTAATAGTACCGAAGTATCGCCGCGTAATTTGACGTTGACGGTAGCATTATGAATACTCCTCCGGTCATTGATAGTCTCGGATTAATACATAAAAAAACACAAAAAGCAGCACGTCCTAAAGCCAAAGCGGTAAATGACCAAATCAAAAAGGAGGAAAAAATTATTTTTTCGCCTTCGGTGCGCCGAAGAATGTATTCAAGGTCTTTTGTTTCTGTCCCCCTTTCGACGCAGTACCTGTCCTGCTCGTAGACGATTTTGAGGCGGCTTTTGTCGTCGGTTTCGACTTGGTGTCGCCACTAGGCGTGACAGTACTGACAGCGGCCTCCTCCGGCTCTGTCAATTCCTCTTTCTCCTTACTAGCTGTGGCCCGCTTATTACCATTCCCCTTTTTCGCTGGTGTGGGTTTCTTGATTTCCTCCTCCTCTTCCTCAACTGATTCATACGATGAATAATCCTCTGTGACTGTTGTTCGGTGATCCGAGGATGAGCATCCCTTCCATTGCAAAGAGCGAAAGTAGCAAATGTGACACACCCATGTATCCTTTTTCGTCTATACGTGTCCGGCTCTTCATAACACGACGCTTCTTGAGACCATTCCGACCCACCGGGACGACCTTTTTCTCTTTCTTCTTTCTTGGTTTTGGTTTATGTTTCACCTCTGTACCATCAGACATATCCACATCTTCGTATGTGTTTATCGTTGCCGGTGTTTCGCGCTCCGGTTCTGGTTCCTCTTCCTCTTCCTCCCGCAGGGCTTCCACCTTAGCCATTCTTGAAACCTTCTCTACCTGGTCTATGAAAAACATATCATTTGGAGACCACAAATCAATTAAAAATAGAACAAAACATACCATCGTCCATCTCCATCATGGATTTTAGTGCCTTGGCGGCCCCTCTAGTGGCCTCAGAATCATGTCCGACCTCATCGTCTGAACGCACACTGGCCTTCCGCCGTAATTTTTTCACAGCCTTTCTCTTAGGTTGCTCGTCATCCTCGTCATCTGACAAAATCGCACTCTTATGTAACCGCAACTTCGACATTGCCTTGGTAGGCTGTGGTGAAGACCGCGCTGAAGGTGGGTTAGAAGATCGCCTGGAAGATGGGCCAGATGGAGCAACAGATGTCGGCTTCGTTCCCTCATCATCCGACAGCACCGCGGCTATGGATTTTCTTTTCGTACCTCGCTGTGACAAAATATCCACTCCTTAGTCTTTCTGCAAAGAATACACGAAGAATACACGTAAGAAAACCAACCTTGACGGATTCTGCTTCTTTAGGCTCCTCCTCTTTCGGCGGCGACGGTGGCGCGGCAGGCGGGGATTCTTTCGCTGAAGATGCAGCCGATTTCGTAGTCGCACCAAAGAACATCTTGTTCTTTCCCTCTGTCACACACTTGGAAGCTTTTTCCTTGTCCTTGGGCTGAGCCTGGGCCTTAGGGGCAAAGAAATTGAGCTTCCCAGTTTGCTTCGGTTTCTTTGACTCTTCTTTGGTCGTCTCGTTGTCTTTCTCCTCAGACTTGATGTTTGTCGCAGACGGGCCAGACACACTAGGACCGGCTTTCAACCTCGGCGCAGCTTGCTGCGCTGTGGTGGTTGCAGTAATCCGGCCTTTGGTTTTCGTGCCGCCTTCCTTCATCTATGAATGGACATCTGTCAACCAGACGTAGAATATATGAATTTAAAATGGCGGACCTTGATATCCTCTCCAATAATTCTCCCCACAGCCTTAGCCATCTCCACGCCTTTCTGGTTATCCAGTTCTCTAATCCGTCGCATTGGCGCACATAACAAATCCGCATCCTAATAACACATCTGAGCATATACAAACATTTAAGCTAAAACATTTCATATACGCACCCGAATCGGCGAAGGACTCAAGCTATACACATGCACCGAAGCCACTCTAACATACTCCGCCTTAGCTTCTGCCAAACCACCGACACTCAATTCAGCACAAACCAGACACCCAAAACAACATACCTTCAAGTCCATCCTCTCCAACAACCGTCATCCTCACCTGCACCACGTCCTCCCCATCCTCCCCATCCTCCTCCTTACCAGCACCAGCAAATCCATAATTCGGTGTCGGAGTCGGAGTGAACCCATAGTCTACATCCATATCCACATCCCCATCACTCCCTTTACCCTTCCCTCCCCCCCGTCGTCCATCCAGAACTTCCCCACTGACCAGATATGTCGCGAAACAAGCGTGGTCGGGCGACTTAGACTTCTTAGCATGAAACGCCGCAAGCTCGCTACAACATGGCGATTACGAACTTCACTCAGCCATTCCACGCCGGACCTAGAACAGAGGAGCGTACTTCTTTGCAGTATTCACATGGATCTCAAATTCTCGGCTCAAGGAACGATAGGTCACCTAGATGAGTGTTCAAATATCGTTGTCTTGAGATGAACGCGCACGGTTGCCAAATGCGACTCACAATATTCTTGGAGATGAAGAGTTGTTTCGTCAAGTAGTCTTCGATTTTCTG
Organism: Podaxis carcinomalis; assembly: GCA_018524395.1. Taxonomy (NCBI): domain Eukaryota; kingdom Fungi; phylum Basidiomycota; class Agaricomycetes; order Agaricales; family Agaricaceae; genus Podaxis; species Podaxis carcinomalis. The sequence continues at coordinate 178,618 of JAEUWJ010000540.1, read as the reverse complement.
CGTCGTCATAACTCGTGGGTGCCGGGGAAAGGAAAGTGAGAGATGAAGGGTCGAAGCCGCGCCGCTGTGATTCACCCACACGCGCAAGGTTTCATGGGATTCAGCAGCGCGTCGGTCAACGTCACGCGTTTTGTGACTTCTCAGAGTTTGACATCATAAGTGCAGCCTACGTAAAACGTTATTCTCATACTGTTATTTAACACCTATCCGCGTTTACTAACCAGGAGTAATTCGCGTTGGAGAACTCATAAGAGCAAGCCTTACACATGACAAAGGACAAGGGAACAAAAAAAAAACACGATAACAAAGAAAACGCAATAAATAGCAAACAAAGCGCGATAGCATGCGGAGAGACGAGTCATAGCCCAAATCTTGGAAGAAAATGGGGGGGAAAGTTCGTGCGATATCCAACAACGGAACAAAATGCTTTTTCTGTAATTGCAAGGTGAGGACGATCGTGCGCCATGCATCTCATGCATCATGAGTTCATAAAAAATGGAAAAAAGCAACCGCCCAAAAGCGGGATTCAACGCGCGCCAGCGTATTTCCCGCTCCTACCACTCCTCTCCCTTTCGTTCTCCCGCATGCGCATGCGCTGCTTCCTAGCATCCAACATCATCTGCTTTCCAACCGGCGATAACTCTGACGACGAAGCTGGCGACGACTTAGCCTCCACAGGTGGCTGGAACATGCCAGGCGTCACAACCTTTCTAAACAACAAGCTCCTCGAGGTCGAATGGCTCCTCAACGGCGTCGCAGGTAACTCCATTTTCGCCGTCAAATTGAGCTGATTCTCTTTATCACCACGACTCGGGCTGCTGTGGTATGTCTTGCTCCTGGCAAGGTGGTCCAAAGCGCATACGGTAGCCAAAGCATCTGCTTCCGCAATCGACGACGCGGTGGAGATATTTGAGCCACGGGAAGTAGTACGGCGCTGAGGCTTGCGCTGTGGAATGGAGGTGAGATGGTCCCTAGCCTTAGATCTTGTTGAACTACGGGATGACATGGAACTGCTGGCGGAGTTCATACGATGAGTGAGCATTACAGGACGGCGGGATGGAGGTGATTTGCGTCTGGGTGGCTGGCGGGGGCCACGAATAGGAATACGGCTCGGGGTGTGGTTCGTGCCAGGTGTAGGCGCAGTAACAATGACCTTTGTGGGACCAGTCATGAGGACACGGACTTTACGTTGCGGCAGTTCTGACGCATCGTCGTTTGGGACCTCTGCATTTGCCAGAGGTTCTCGGGGTGCTGGTTGCACGGGAGTCTCAAAGGTCGTCTTGAAAAGATCGCAGCTATTTCTGCTCCTTCGTTGACCAGGAGAGGTGTATTCGGAGCCGTCGGTGGAAAAACGAGAACGAAGATTGTCATGGGAAGCATCCGAAGGAGTACTGAAGGCACTAGGAGGATCCGGGAGTGGGTGTTCTTTGTAAACAGTGTTTCGCCTGGTCAAGAACGAAAATACTTGTGAAGCCCTCTGGGGTGTGTTGGGATCTATATTCTTGTAGGGGTTGGTGCCTTTAGCGGCCGAGCCTAGTATACTCGAGTTGTCCGAATTGACGCTGAGTTCGACTTCCATGGACGTGATGGCGGGGTCATCAACAATGCTGGTAGAACGTTCGGTAGAGAACGTAAGGTCATGAGGCCTAGGGATTTCGGTGCGGTCGTTAGCAGCGTCAGTGCAAGTTGACGGAGTATGTGGTCCATATGACGAGCTGCGAGAAGAAACACTTTCGGCTTCTCTGCAATTGAAAAAAAAAAAAAAAAATACGTTAGGACGTGGACGGTTAAACCCGAAAACGAAAACCTACCCCAAGAATCGTTCAGCCCAGGAGATGTCACTCTCAACAGCACTGTCGGCCTTTGAGCTAAGGCCATTAGGTGCACCAAGGAGTTCGCGCAAGGTCGAGCCATTGCGTCTTTTCTGTGGACGTTCATGCCTTTCTGGAGAAGGGGGGCTGTTGGAGAAAGCCTCCGGCGGCAATCTCCCATGATCATCGTACAACTCGATCAGGCTAGCAACCGAAGGATCGGAACGGAGGCCGAGGTGATGACCATTTGCTTGACTTGACTCGTTGGATCGGGGTCTGAGATTGGTTGGAGTTTGGAGACTGTTGTCAAGTTCTCCGTTGGCATTTGGGAACTCCGTGGCGGTGTGCCTCTGTCGGTCATGAACTGTTACAGAATATGTGCTATGGCGGCTCAAGGTACTGCTTGCCAAGCTGATGGTGGATGCGGACGGGTGCAGTGAGGGAGCTTTCTCTTGTGGTTGCTGCATGCATTGGGCAAGGACGTCATTGATTGGGTGGGCTACTTGAGAATTAGCTCGAATAACCAAAGCACGAGCTCAAGAAAATCTCACGAAGGGGAGGTAGATTCGAGTAATCGATCTCTTTAACGACGGCAAATCTACTGGAGGATGATCTGAGTAGACGACCAACGGCAGCTTCATGCTCTTCTTCTTCTAGTTTTCTTCTCTGTTCCTCGTCTACTGATGGGGGAGGGGGAGGCAAATCTTGAGGAACTGCGGGGCGTTTCTTCTGCTTCTTGGTTCCGATGGAGAAAATACGTTTGAGGAGACCCATGGAGCGAGCGTGGTTAACAAATGAGTGGCTGTATCCCGGCTTCAGACCAATGGTGGGTGAACGTGCTGTGAATCCTTGCGAGTGCGAGCTACACAGTCGAACCAAGACCAAATAAGAGCCAACAGAGCAACGCGAGTATCACATGATGGGAGAAATTGCCCACGTGATAACTAATAACAGCTGCATCCACTCGGCCGACCCACTGTCTGTCGTTCCCAGAATAGCGAGCACTCTGCTCGGAACGCAGTGGAAAGGACTGGAAAGCCGTATCTTCAATCTGAACCATGATATTCTCATCGGGCGAGGTCGAGAATGCCGGTAGCCAAGCAAGAGATTTTTGCATGCTGGAGCGCAATCTCCTCTCACACCTTAAACTAGCACTCCTACTTGGTCTCACATCCTGGTCCGTCCTCCTACGGGCCCGACTCGTTCCAGAGCAGCAAAAGGACAACGGGAGCACCGGAGGCATACCCTTGGCCGCAGTAGAATATGGCGCTGCGCTTGCTTGTGTCATCGGTGGATGCTGGGAGTACTACCAGGGGTACTGGGATCTCCGACAGTCGACACCTTTCCTGAGAGCAACCAAGTGAGTTCAATGCTAACTATACTCTACTACTCTGCTGAATGGCTGCAGCCTCCATCTTACAGTCATGGGTGTCGTTGCGATGATAGTGTTTGGCACGTGCATTGCTCTTCTGGCGGAGAATTGACTTTGACACGAGAATCCGAGGATGATAGTTACGACGGACATACTTGTCACATCATTATTTCTCAACTACATAGCACTCACGTGTAATCATAGTCCTTTGCTCTTTCTCTCTACGTACAATTTCGGTTCTTTACCTCCAGTGCCTCCGCAAGATAGTTGAGCCATCCCTGACCGCGATCCGTCGACCCTCGTTAACAGCGCGCGGACAATTCAATGGGTGCCGCAGAAGCGAGCGAAATGCGTAGTAGGTGCGGGTGCAACGTTGCGGTTGAGCAGAGGGAGAGTCATACGAGAGTCATAGAATGCAGGTACGAAAGCCAATGAAGCGGGTCGGGAGTGGAAAAATTTTGGGCCCTGAGGGAACGTGGCCCAAAAATGGCGATCTGATCGTCCGATATTTATTCCACTCTCCTCATTTCCTTCCACATTCCCCATATCCATCATATCCATCCCACCCACCATGAAAATCAGCCAGAAAATCCAGCAGCAGACCAAGGAGGGCAAGGTCTGGTGGTCCTTCGAATATTTCCCCCCACGTACTGCCCAGGTCCGTCGTCCCCACCATTCACCTTCGTCCTCATCGTTGCTCAGGTGCCTGTTCCATCATACAGGGTCTCCAAAACCTTCTTGATCGCATAGAGCGCATGCGCGCACTCGGTCCCGAATTCATCGATATCACCTGGTACGTCTTGCCACTCTGAACCAGTTTCCGAGCCTAGTCCTCACTTCGCCACTGCAGGAATGCCGGAGGACGGACGTCAGAGCTCACCTCGGAAATGGTCAAGACATGCCAGTCGCTTATTGGTATCGAGACATGTATGCACCTGACATGTACCAACATGCCGAAGGAAAAAGTGGACATTGCCCTTCGTGTGAGTTTGATCGACTCTTAAATTTGGTCAACACCCTGCCTCATGCATCCCACCAATGATATATAGGAGGCGAAGGCCCATGGCTGCAGAAATGTCCTGGCGCTACGCGGAGATCCTCCAGCCGGCAAGGAAGAATGGGAAGCAGTGGAAGGCGGCTTCGTACATGGCATTGATCTCGTCAAACACATCCGCCGCGAATACGGCGACTATTTCGATATTGCTGTGGCTGGTTTTCCGCAACACATGCTTCTCCCGCCCGAGGAGCTCGAGCAGGAAATGATCTGGTTGAAGGAAAAGATCGATGCCGGATGCAACTTCATCTTCACCCAGATGTTCTACGATGTTGAGATCTTCATCAAGTGGGTGCACTCCGTCCGCGCACATGGTATCACCATTCCCATCGTCCCGGGTATTGCTCCCATTCAGACCTGGAATGGCTTCATGCGCGCAACCAGTCTCGCCAAGACCGTCATCCCCCAGTCCTTCATGGACGCCCTGGAGCCGGTCAAGAACGACGACGAACAAGTCAGGAAAATTGGCACCAAACTGGTGGCGGATATGTGTAGGCGAATTCTGGCCGAGCCCTTGGGTATTCGCGGACTGCACTTCTATACCATGAATCTCGAGAAGGGAACAAAGATGCTCTTGGAAGAGCTCAACCTCGTTCCAAGGGTGGAGACGCTCAAGCCCCTGCCCTGGCGTCAAGTATGGCATCTTCACCCTCGTTTTTCGAAATTCAATATGTTGATTACCATCTAGTCGCTCACTCCCAATCGGCGGTCTGAAACCATTCGCCCGATCTTCTGGGCCAATAGGACCAAGTCCTACCTCTCCCGTACCGAGAACTGGGATGAATACCCCAATGGACGATTTGGTGACTCGAGGAGTCCTGCGTATGGTGAATTGGACGGTTACGGCGTCTGGATAAAGCAAACTGTACGTTCTTCTGACCTCATTTCAATCGTCGTTGACACCACTTTTTACAGAAAGAGGATGCACTGAAACTCTGGGGTGAACCAAAGACTTTTGCAGATATCGCAAGTCTCTTCGCTCGCTTCTGTACTGGTGACCTTGCAGCCCTTCCATGGTCAGACCAGAAACCCTCCTCCGAGACTTCGGTCATTGCCAAGCAACTGGCACAGATGAATGAGCTCGGTTTCTTAACCATCAATTCCCAACCTGCAGTCAACGGTGCACGTAGTGATGACAAGATCTTCGGCTGGGGGCCTGCCAACGGCTACGTCTATCAAAAGGTCTGACTCTTCGACCAGCTCACAGACGCCACAGCTGATCGATGTGCATACACTAGGCATACCTTGAATTCTTCGTCAGCCCAAACCTCCTCGACCTTCTCATCCCCCACATCGAGCACGATTCCAACATCACTTACTACGTGATCAACAAACAAGGTGACCTCCGCACCAATACTCACTCTGACGGTCCCAACGCCGTGACATGGGGTGTCTTCCCCGGTAAAGAAATCATCCAACCCACCATCGTTGAAGCCATTAGCTTCATGGCGTGGAAAGACGAGGCCTATGAGCTCGGCAAGCAATGGGCCGCAATGTACGAGCCCGGCTCAGTCTCGCACAAACTCATTAGCGATTTGATGGAGAACTCGCTGTTGGTGAATGTTGTCCATAACGACTTCCATGACAAGGAGGCGATTTTCAAGCCTTTCCTCAAGGCTGGCGCTGAATTCATCGCGAAATCTAAGCCTATGACCGTTAACGGCCATTGATCATCTTCTGCCTCTTGCTTTCGCGAGTTTGCTACCCTTCCTCTCCCTTGGCTTCACGTTTCATTCTCGATACTTTGTTCTCGCAAACAAACTCGTACGTCATCGCATTACACATGGACTCAAGTTCATCCCCCCCCAAACTGTCGGGTTCAACCCCCGTGGTTACGTTGTATTACTATCGGAATACCATCATATCTCTTGTGTGCATTTATCGCATTCGTACTTACTACACCATGTCATGGTTTCACCCTTACCTACTTGCATCAACTGCATTTCTTGATATCATTACAATATACATGTGGGTCCCATTCAATATCTCCTGTTCTGGAATAAGGCACGGTGACCGTAACATGTATTGAGAGCAACTCCATTATCCACTGCTTCAAGCAAGTCGAGGAAAGCGGAAACCAAGAGACTGACAAATAAGATAACATAAAGGCACACTAGAAGGAGAATAAAAGTCCTTTGAAGGGGATATGCAGGTGGTTATGCAACGCATATGCACATTTACAATAACGACTCCGAAAAGAAGAAATTGGCGTCCGACGGCGGAGGGCCAGCCGTAAGGTTTGTGGGTATCTCAACCATTTCACCCGAAAGATCTGAAACGAAGAGAGCACCAGCTTACATGTTAGCACCTCTTCAACAACCACCCCGGCATTCATGCATGAACCCGAAAATTCGGGACAGCGCCATGAACTCAAAACCCGAGGGACCAACCAGAAAGACTTACCCAACAATTTAATCTTCAAACCAATTTCAGTAAGTGCCTGCACGAATCCTGCGGTCTCTGTCGAATGCGCATGTCCACCATCTCTACGTAACATATTCAAGCCGTCTGTCCAATCTGCCCAACGTGATTGATCAGGGGCTATCAAATCCGCGAGTGACCCTTCATGTGCGCTTAAGAGAGAAAACGACAACGGTGAGGGTGCAAGTGCGCCAGTCGGCGGTAGATCATTTTGATCCCGAAGGACATTCGGCGGCGGGGCACAAGTGCCTGTCGCAATCTCGCTGATCATGGAGACGTCAATACGTTCGGGTAGGTCCTCGAGACCATTACGAACGGGGAACTTCACAGCGCTGTCGACGTAGTGCAGGTACTTCAGCCCCGGATCCTGTGAGGTTAAGCGACAATGAGCCATGGGATCGATTTGCGAGACAAATGGAATTGTGGTGCATACCAAACGCATGAATCGCCAGGGTCTGCTCGGTCGCCGGATCGCTTCCCTCGGTGCATTCTGAGGCAACGCGATCACGAACCAGGCGCCTTGAAGAAGGCACTGGATACGTTGTTGTCGGACGAATTCATATGATTCCTTGTATAACTTGGCTCGGAGATTCCTAGAGGAGATGATAAGGCTTAAAAACTTTTGGCCCGAAAGTCAATGCCTTGTGACATACCGGACGGGAACCTTATTTAGAAGATCGTCCTCTAATTCTAGCTCCTTCATCTGGCGGTCCCGCACCGCGCGGTACTCAGATTCATTAAACTCCTGTTCGACTTCATGCCATGGCCGAACGCTCTCACTCCGGAGGGCAACCTTTACTCTATGGTTATGGGTTAGTTTGACACGTTTGGAGGAATTGACATAGAATGAAGAGGGAGACGTACTGGCTTCGAACTAGATCAACTACTCGTTGGAAGTCACCAATAGCGGCGCCGCTTTCACTCCACATCCTAAGGAAGAACCGGGTGGCCAAGAAGTGGGCCCTGTAAAAATCCAGAAAAAAGGGTTGGAATGTTGTGGATGTAGAATCTACGTCCATTGTTAGCCCTATGCCGCAAGACGCCGTGACTGTACTGACAACCGGGAGCAAATATATTCCAGTGCACAGACAGCAATTCCACAACTTCGTTTGAGGCTTTACCTAGAGGACATCTCCGTTCTTCTGGCCTGCTAAGCTGTTCCATTACCAGCTGAGGTTGAGCCACCATCAGCACTATAATCGGAAACATCTGCTAGTGGCTCCTCACCTTCGAGAAATCCGGATCGTTCTCAACAAATTTTCTCTTCGACGAGATATGTTTAAGTTAGGCACTAGGAAGGAATAGAAAAAAAAACATACCAAACAATCAAGACCAAGCACTCCAACCTCACTGAATTCCTGCACTATGTCTTCGCTCTCGAACCCCAGTTTCCGCCATTGGATGATGGATCCCATGTCGTCCTCATCCACTTCTAGCTTGCTACTTTCCCAGATGTATGCCAACGCTTCGGCATGCACAGGCTCATTCTCCGGGTCAACTAATGTTGTCTTCTTTCGGTATGTCACACGGACCATGTTGGCTTGGAAATCCAGAATACAAGATGTCAAATCCTCGATGGTGTGTAAAGACATGGACCGCTAAAAAAAATGCAGCTATTAGCATAACATCCATCAGAACTGAAGGCCGGACCCACAATCACTGCGCGTCGGACATTTAGTCTCTCCAACTCGGCGATAAATTCTTCCCAGCGCGCGTCACTCGCATGAGAAAGTAACGAATTAATTAGCATCATGCTAAAACGACATGATGTGGTTAGCAAGAAGCATCATAGAAAAAAACAACACTGCTAACCTATGTTGTGCCATGGCAGTATCCCCACTTCCCAGGCGGTTCACAACAGTTTCCAGCAACCCATGCTCCTTCTTCATCTGATCGAACACGATCTGGAAGCCGTAGCGATATACGGAGCCTGGTGGCAGAGTAGGAAGGCCTTTGCTGGTACTTGCTAGAACTCCAGGCGCACTCAGCGGGTCAGCCTCAACGAGTTTCTTGAGAATAGCCGTGGCAGGCCGACAGACATTAATGGGAGATTGGGACGACGAGAGGATTTGAACAATGCGGAAAATGAAGTCCTCATCCAGGCCACCCCAACCGTAGTCATGGTCCATCAGATTTTGCATAGAAGTAAGCGCATACTATGGGCCACCGCTGGTGAGAAGAACAATATAAATGGTTGATGGACTCACAGCAAGTGTATTACCATTGGTCGTGTACACGCATCCTACTAAATCTCCCAGCCCACCATGTTTCAGAAACTCCTGCGCGAATTGCTCCTCCTATAGCCACAGTTTAGTTCAAATTTGAAAAATTGGAATATTTGAATACGAACTCGAATAAATTTCTGGAGCGAGAAGAGGGTCAACCTCATGTCGTCATCTTTGTTCCGAAGCTTTTCTGCCGTGTCTCTCGCCTCTCGGGATGGAGATTTCACAAGCCTATCGAGTATCAGTAACAGTCTGGGGGTTCATCCGTCAACGAGACTCACTTCAGGCCCACTCGTCCCTTTATCTTCCTCCTCAAATTGTCATTCGTCACAAGTTCATCCGACTCATCTCTCAACGCAAAGTTGGAGGCGGGTTCTTTCTTGAGACTGGTACACAATTGCTTTATCACATCGTCCACAGTCAACGAAGGATCTATCCGAGCGCGCACAGTCACGCCTTCCAACGTGGTGACGTGGTTTGTGGGGACAAGGGCAGGTGCCTTTGGTGCACCATTGGGGATGCCTGCTGATCCTACCTGACCCTTCGAAGAGGAGGGACCAGCGGTAGACATGGATGCAGATACACTGTGCGGGGATATGACGATATATTGGGAGTGGATGTAGGATGACAGTGGAGAGAGTAAGCAAAATGAGCCGTTAGCGATGATACAGTACCACTAACAATTCTATCCCAACGCGGCCTAAACTTACAACGGGAAAACCTTTTGCTAACGAAAACGAGTACCTGGAGAGGAAAAATAAGTAACTATGTTCAAGCGACTGCAAATAGCAAGTTCAGAAAAAAGCGGAAGTTAACATCCTTTGCGCGGAGCCTAAACCCCACACTAAGACTGACGTGCAAAAATACGAAGATTCATCGCGCTAAAACGAAAAAGGGCAGGTAGACGTGCCTTGGGACCAACAGTAAATGAAACCCGTCAAAATTCGTTTGGGGATACGAGGGAGAATATTATCACAAGCGCCTTGAGTAAGACTGGTAGGCGGAATAAGAGACACAGGGAAGAAACTTGAACAGCAATGCTCTATCGTGAGAACAAAATCACAGATCACTTCGCGGAGATCATTTCGGATCATTTGATCCCGCTCCTGCGACTGGGCCTTCGACACCCCAGCGCTTTCATCAAACATTTTCATGAATCTGACATCCACCGAGAATATTGTTCCAAAACCCTTACCAGTGCTTCTATCACAAACCCGATTTATACCAATGGTTGATTTTGATACATGTTATCGTTTAATTAACTACTACTCCTTCCTAGGCCGTGAGTTCATAAGCAAAGGCAACAGCAAGCTTCGCGAATTCTAAAGAGTGTGACCACGAGAAGCCAGAGACACTAGTGGTGTCGGAGGACGAGTGAACATTTGGGTTATCATCACCGGTGACGGCCTCATAGGGGAAAGAAGAAGGATATCCTTGCTTGTACCAGCTTGCGTGGTCGGAGCATGCATAGCCGCACTGCAAGCGATGTCAGGTTTTGAAAGGTAAGAGCCAATATGTGTGAACGCACGGGTGTATCCATAGTCCAGGGGATCTTGGAATAGGTGGTAATCAATTGCTTGAGGAAGGTATTGAGACCTTGGTCAATGTAATCAGCCTCGAGCGCAAAGGCTTCCGTAGTACCAGGCTTGAAGCTATAGCAGTAGGGTCACTAAATCCTCCCTCGATGTAATCAAGCTACTACTCACTAGCCAGACATATCAAGTTCCATGAATGCCTTGACCTTGATTCCGGAATTCTTGTAACTGGTGGCGATAGCGTTGGAACCTAGGAGACCAACCTCTTCACCCGCATACCAGTGGAATTCAAGAGGAGTCGACGGTTTGAAGCCAGACGAGACAAGGACACGTAGAGCCTCGATAAGATTGACAGTGCCTGTCCCATCGTCATCAGCACCGGGAGCCCGGCCACTTGTAGGATTGTTGAGATTGATGGAGTCCATATGAGCCCCGAGGATCGTCACGGGAGATGACGCCTCAGTGCCAGCTATCTTGACAATGGTTGATGGCTGAGCCCAACTGTGAGTGAAAGCACTGGCAGTAATATCCGAGCGGCCGCTGATGATCTGCGCAGAGTACGAGTTAATCATCGTCCCCGGTACTTGAATCCGACACTTACGCCCTTGACGGTGCTCAGGATCCATGCGCTGGCGTCCGCACCAGATTGAGCTTTATAATAGCGGTTGTTGAATGCAGTCAATGACGAAAGGTCACGCTGCATGTTTGATACCGAAACCATGGACAACAGCGGGGTAACGGCAGATTGATGTGAGGGCTCAGGGACTGAAAAGCATAAATGGACAACGTCACTTAGTAGCGAACGATCGTAGCTCACAGGTGGTAGCAATGGAGATATCATCGTTGATCTTGGCCGTTTGCAACTCCTGCTCAATCTCGTAGGTTTCTGTCACATCGAACTAGAAGAGGACAATGAGATTACGATAAAAGTAAGAACATCTTGACGAAGGCTCACGAAGTTGACCCCGGCGCGCTTGAGCTCAAGTTCTTCATCGTCGGTCTTCCAAACAGGCTCGGAATCCTCAGAGAATTGAAGGAGGTGCAGACCCTTCGCGGAGTTCTCCACAATTTCCTCGTGGGAGATGGGCGCTGCGTGGACGAAGGTCACAGCAGCGAGCACGAGGTTCAGCAGAGTGAGTTGATACTTCATCCTTGCAAAACTCAGGAGACAAGGGGAACCGGGGCCTCAGATTCTGCAACAGGCTGCTTTAAACAGGGCCTTCGTCTTCTGGACAGATACACCATGTGGAACAGAAGTCAGGCAGCCATAGGATTATCATGTTATCGCGGGTTGCCATGCTCCGCTCGTTTCTGAAACAGTGCCACAGGAAGGTTCCTCTCCAGGAATTTGCCCGGACCACGAGGGTCAACGACAGAACATGCAAACCAAGGAGATGTCCAGGCAAACGGCGAATGACGCGATATATGGGTTACTTTGCCTCACCTTGAAGGTTTCGTTACGATCGAACTCGGATGAGACAAAGTATATCGTAACCATCCTTGAGCATGTCGGTATGCAGCATTCAGAGTGATAAGCTGCTAATGTACCACCGCGGCCACAATCAGGGGAAGCAGGTGATGTGCATCATCTGCACTCTAAGCAACATGGAAGAGGGAGTGTACCGCGTGCATAAGGCGTGGTATGAATGGTAACTGTTAAGAAGCGAGATTGCCAAGCAATTGGTGTCCACCCCACATGAACGCTCCCCAATTTAATGTCAACTAGAGTCCGGTTTCCATCAACGAACATGTATATGGTGACCTTGTTTCCGAAGAAGTCCAATCCATACCAATTTCTAGGCATCGGATATCACAGTCTATTATACAACCGACACGCGCGAAGACTTATCTTAAGACATGTGGTGGTCACAGCTTGAGCCGTCACCACTCACAATTTTTGTCAACCACAATTTTCTCTCCACGTCGCTCTCCTTCTCTCCTACTGTACCCAAACTTCTCCAATACTTTGCTTATCACTCAATCCATGGGCTGCTTCCACACGAACATCTTCCATCCGCCATCGAATGATATCCGGACAATGCCATTGAATTCTCCGAGCCATGGCTATAACTTCAAGACCTCTGGGGCACGTATCCTTGACTTCGCTGATCCTCCAAATCGTCGATAGAGATGTCTCAAGTCCGGAGAGCCAAAGAGCGACCCCGAACACCGTCAAGTCATATTCCGTGAGGTGACTTAACGAACGCCTTCAGAGGCTGATGGCCAAAAAGCCCGAAAGGTCATTCAACGTCATTTTTTATGGACCGCGCACTCGAGCAAAGGGTCAGACTTAACGGCAATCCTTCTCGCACACGAGCATCGAAGCCATGGGACCTTGGTCTTGACTGCGAAATCTTGATATATGATGCTGAAGATTGCATAACATCTTCGTCTGACAATCCCGTCCAGCCTTCCTTAATCGCGTATAGAGTATCTGGAGTAGAGAACTATGGTTGGAGCAAGGGTCGACTAATGTCGGGTGTCGACATGACATTTTGCAAGAAACACCCAATCTGGCGGTTCACCGTGACCGCAAAACCTTTCCATTGTCGAAACTCAAGCGGACGAACCAGAGCGCGAAGGGCAAGATTCACTTCTACTGCATTCCCAGTCGCTCCTTCTCCCACACAGTTCATTCCGCCGTCATTCGGTACGAACCAGGCCTCGTGGTTCAGAACGTCGCCCGGAGAGATATGCTCGAAAGATCTCGTGAATAGGTAAGTATGCATCATTCTCATGATGGGGCTCGTTGCCAACGGGCCCGTTCTATCGGCGTTCATTTAATAGCAAGGATATCATAAACCTGTCGGATGCAGCTTCTGAATCAAATTATGATGAAAGTGGGCAGGCTTCGAGTCACAGAGCCACTAATGGACATGATCAATCCCTTCTCGGGCCGCCCGGCACTCACTCGACACTTCTGAAAAACGATACTCTTGGTATATCGATCCTTTCGCGTGGCCTGTGTGGAGACCTCGAATTCGAATTCGAAGAGGATGTGGCTCGTGCAATTGCCTTGCTGTGAGCAACCATGCCCGGGACTTTGGGTTCACTAGACTCTCCCGAGTCCTCTTTGTAACTCTGGCCATCCCGTCCTTGTCCGTGAACGACGTTCTTTGAAGTCAGGAAGACCGTCCAACTCGTGTGATCACTTGCCTTTCTGAAGGGTCTTGTAGTTGAAATTTCCAAGGAATGGGCCGAAAATACACCATCTGGCGTCAGTCTACCTTGCAGTCAGAAACACCAGCACATCGATCCGCTTCTCCCTGTGATGCAAACTCTTCAGTCGGGGGGGCAAACGCCAAACCCATCCGTAAGCGCACCGTAAAATCTTGCCACCGTCATCTCCACTAAAGAGAAGGCACCCCAAGCATTTCCCAATATCCTGAATCCACCCTTGTTCAGAGACGAAAAAACCGAACACTGGGCAGCGGCCAGTTTCACTCACACCAGCCGCCCCCAGAAGTCGCCAGCGATTTCAATCTCTGCGACATGCATTCATCTGAGAGGCGATCACTTGCGATGAAGGTGAGAAACTGCATCAAGATTCAGGAGACTTTAAAGATCTCGAATCCCACTCCCATCACCGCAGTTTCGCTGCCGAAGCGAAATGAAAACAAATGTTTGGAAGGAGAATGGAGGAGATGATGCGGGTTCTTAAAATCATGTACATGAATTTCTTACGTGGTATATTGACAAAACCCCCCAGGACGTGTACAAGGTAGATGAATATAAGACTCATCTTATGTCCAGGCATGAGAGACAAATCACCGTTTCCATGGCCTGATGGTCTAGTAGTATGATTCCTTGTTAGGGCCTTATGAGCAATTTCGAGGAGGTCCCGGGTTCAATTCCCGGTCAGGCCCGCTTTTTTACCCTTCATAGGTTGTCCTTAGCGCCCTTCGTCATCATTCATGTTGACTACCTCTCTCACTCGAAGGACCATCTCGTTGGCGGGCTAATGGGCATCTATCCTTTCTAGGACATGCCGATCCTCTTAGTCATTGTTCTACATTAGGCACACCCAATCGGGTGCATCGCTAGAACACCAAAGAAGGTAATGTGAAACACAGCGCGAAGGATGCAGCCGTGGCTAGTTGAACCCCATAATGTTGCGGTTCCTAGCGTTATAGGGTTCCACATTTTATATCATTCGTCCTCAAAGAAACTGACCAAAGGCGCTAGCCATGAGTGTAGCGCTGTACTTTGCCCTCAGCCGTGGAGTTGGACGATGTCTCATCCAAGTCTAGGCAATAGAAATGGTCGTGATAGGTACAAGCTTCCCGCGACGGACTTGAGCACTTTGCAAGACGATATGTAGTGTTCGCGGAGCTGGAAATACCTGACTTGTTTGAGGCTAAACCCCTGCTCCTGGTTGGCAACTCTTGGTTTGGTCTCGTGAAGAAACCATCGGGACATATGTGTCCGGCAGCCGATTCCGTTTTCCGCCTTTCCCAACTAGCGGTCATCTGTCTCGGAACTTGGACTTTCCGGATACACTATGACGATCCGTGGCAGACGACCAACGCGTCTGAAAGGTCACGACTGCCAGAAGAGAACTCACAATCTCCACCAGGGAGTTGTCAAATGCAAATGAATTAGTGGATTCCTGAAGAACCGGTCGGAACTTTAGCGCGGCACCGAGGACAGAACCAGGGGGGAACGCCATTTAGGACCAACAGCCAATATAAGTTCCCATATAGATAACTGGTCATCTGATCTCCAGTTGGACGCCAAAACGTGTTGGGACAAAAAGGTCGTCTTCTGTGAATCGAGCAAGGGGAGTTTCTTTTGGGAATACTGCAGGGACCCTCGCGGAATTGGGCACACATGTCCCGACTAATTCGCTTACTGGATTTACGCGAGGTTGGCCAAAAGCTTGGGCACATATCAAATATCACACCAATTTGGAAACTTGGGGAGGCCTGCGATTCAGCCTCAGTGAAGACTCAAGATGTCCTGGCCAGTTACTCGTAAGCACCACGTACAGAATATTCTGCAGCAATGCTATATCGTGTTATCTTACGTAGGCTCCAGGCTTCCTATTGAGTTCTGCTATCTCTGCACTCCATGCAGGACGTCTGTGACTAGGGTGCCCTCGATGTAGCAGTCGACTTATCATCGGCAGGGCTGGTCTGGGGTTATAACTTTGAATGGGCTTGGAGTGGGGATCTTTGTGGAACTCCTGACCACCTTTCGATGAGTCTACGGGACCTTTGGGGACATCCCTTTACTCTGGGCCTTTGGCACATATTTGGCCTAGGCGGCTCTCTTCCTCACGCACAAGGGCATCCTACCATTGAGTGCGTCCTACAACAACCACCGACGTGCCCCAATCACCGCATAGCATCTTGGAGGCGTGACAGCGCTCCGTGGATAAAACAAATGGATGTTGGGTGACGAGAGTTGAACAGCTTCGAAAGATCGGAAGCCACTTCCCCACAACTGTGGATCGGTCTCGGCCTTCCCCATTTTACGGGCTGTGGAACCACCATCCCTACCTCAAAAAAACCCGTCCAATCCCGTGCAGCCCTCCCGTTGAAACGTGATCGAGGGATGTGTGGCGGCGACTTCTATCTCTCTGACTTTGATACAATCCGCTTGCCCCGCTGCAACAGATGAATTCGCCAAACAGAGGAGGCAGTGATGCCTCCAAATTTGCTGACATCTACTTGGAAACGGTCGAAACACCCGGGTTCCTTTGTTTTTTGATCCATCCTGTTGGTATCTCAACTGCGAACGGAGAGTCGCTAAAAATCTCGAGGTATGTTCTGCGGGGCTACCATAAACATTACCTTGACAAATATTTCTTGAAGCCGCATGCCATATCGTGGTATCAGGAGGAGTGCCATGCTAGTACATGGCCTAAAACGCCGATCCAGCGCTCACAGCAGTGCATTTATTTTTTAGGGGGTAGGACAAACATCGACCATGTATAGAAACGATGCTAATCAGCTCTGGAATGACACTGGATCAAAGCGGCGGCGACCCGCTCGCTTCTCTCGTGACTACAACTGGCCCTATGACTCTTCATGTCTCACAATACATCGAAGATGATTGTGGCATTCCATTATCATTGGTGGTTCGAGAAGCAAGTTGGGACGATACAAACACGGGGCTTATTTGGGTTCCGTTCACTCAGTCACGTCAAGTTGAAGCATGCAACTTAAGAAGGCAGGCTCCTTGTTAATTAAGTTAGCGACACCTATATTCTTCTATGATTTCCTTTGCATTTTACCTTTCCGACGTCACTCCGATGACGGGTGCCACCAGCACCCTGAGAAGGACCCAAAGCCTGACAAATATCAACTCCGGTGGGTCAACCCTATCATGCGGAATCGCGCCTGAGTAGGATGGCACTTCTTTTCCCTTTGCCCGCCGCTTGCTTCGGTTCTACTACTCGGTTTAGCGTCCAGCTTATGCCCCGAGGAAGACGAACGCAGAGCCCGCATTTATCAATTACGTGAGCGCGTCGATTTACATATCCCAAATATCCTGGTCAAGTCCACATCCGGGGTTGCGAACTTAGGCTTTCTCGCTTCAAGAATTCAAGCACAAGAAGCACGCTGTCGTCGCAAAAATCGAAACTCCTCACTTTCAACTACGGTGGTATGTTTGAGCATATGTTCGCAAACACCTCCGGTGAGACTGGGCGGCCGCAGTATCGTCATCGAATCGTGTTCTAACCCCCTCATGTTCGTCGGGAGTCAGAAGCACGGCCTATTTTTGTCCTTGTGACCGTGACATATTGTGTTTGCTCGACAATGTGATTTCCCCTTTCAAATCACATCAAAAAGCTGTTGACGTTGCGCGTTCGGTAAGTATCGTGGTGGGGAGAACGCTCAACAAAAAATTTCTCATGCAGTGATCCCCAGTATATATATCAACACAGATGTCATCTCAACATCGCTGCCGGATGTGGCGTTAAGGTATCAGCTCCTCGAGACCCCTCGCGTGGAATCGAATGATGATCACGGCTCGAAAGATGATATCAACCCCGACAAGATACTGCTTTCAGCCACAATGACTTATACTCTGAGATGCCCACGCGAAGGCGTAGCACCAGGCAGAACGTTCACACGTATGAGCAAGAAGCAGAGCCTTTTTCTGTTCACTGACAACTGATAATTATGTGATGAGATGTCCGAAAATTTTTGGAAGAACAAAACAAAACAATACTTCGGACCATGGAGCTTCTTTGATCCATGCATCGACAAATCTCTGACGGGGTGAGCTATCATCAGGGTTCTCTGGATCCACCCAACCTTCCATCCCTGCCAATTCCAACTCGCGGTTACGTACGCGTTAGCCTAATATAGGTCTTCACGTGCAATCCAAGAATCTGGCTTATTGGAGTTATCTGGGTCCGATGTTCGAATTCAAGAATTCGACATCAAGGCAACGCACGAGCCTTCACTGGTATGCAGAGAAGGAAGGAAGAGAAGGAGCGGTGAACAAACAAGCAGACACGATGCATTCGCTCACGTACATCGGTGAGGCTGTATGTCTGGTCGCGGAAATTCAATTCCGTGCTGCGAGTCGGGGGTGAGTTCAAAGGAGCAAGATCTCCATCCAGAGGCCGCTGATAGGATCTCCCATTTGCGTCTCATCCCCGTAACCCTATGGATATTTTTTTCGGATTTTTTCTTAATGGCATTGTGACGTGTTATGTTGATGTGGAAATGAAATTGGAGCACATCATTTGTATGAGTGTGCACTATCGTTCCCACTGACGATGATCCTCCATGATCATCCGAATCGATCTCCGATCAACCAGTTGGGAATGTACACAAGTCCGCTCATATTATATACTACTCCTAAGAACTGAAAAACCAATAAGACAGAATAAGTATATACAGACAAGAATAAAGGAAAGGAAAAGGACGAGAAGATGGATACAAGGTAGCGACAAATAGCGGGCGAAGATCGGGAGGGAATATTGCGAAAAAATGAAGGAATGCAAGGCTAGTATACAAGTTATTGCAGTAAGAAAGCAAATAATGTAGACCAATAGAAAAGCCAGAGGAATAGTGCACCCTAGGAGAATCGAAAGTATCTACAAGTCAGGCTAGAAACCAAGATTAAAGGATAATACAACGGATATATCATAGAAGACATTTTTGACAGCAAGGATGCGAATATATAAGAGAAGGCGAAAGTAAGAGACAGGGAAAGGGAACCAAGAGCCGATTAGGAGCAATTGTGGGGATATTCGGCATGTGGACCGAGGGAGGTGGGTCATATTCCAGGATCAGGGAGCTGGGACAAATCGCGATCACATACAAACGGGACAGATTGCCCCTACGTGCACATGAAGGGAAAGTTGTCGAAGCGTATGACAGAATGATTATCCGCGATGGTCAAAGTCATCTCCGCTAACATGCCCTCCTATGCTTGCATGTCCTGTACCCGGCCGGCTGTCCGACTCGTACAAGTCGTAACCCTCCGTGGCGTAGGTCAAATCACTTGCGGGATGGAGAGGAGGAAGAAGCCCAGCATGGGACTGGTGGTTTTGGTAGCCGGGAAGAGGTGTCAGCAGCGTGCTGTCCGGACCAAGTCTTCCCACCATCCGCGGAGAAGCTGGCGGGGCATGGCTAGGTTGAGAAGGAAGAGAAGACGAAATATATGAATGATTAAGGCCCGGACGTGAGGCCAAAGTACTGCCGTGCCATGATGATGGCGTGCCTACATTGTTGAACCGTCGCAGGTTCCCGTAATGAAGAGCATCCTCTTCACGGTCATGTTGAGGGTAACGAATGTCTTCGATGGGCACGGCGAATCGATCAGCGGAACCTGCATGGGAGACGTTGACAGATAAGCCCATCGCGGGATGCTGGCGGTGTGGTATCATCCCATAACGAGTATCATAGGTGCCAGATTCGTTGTGCATGGGAGGAATTCGGCGAGCGGATCCATTCACTGCGCCGGCAGCTTCTGCTTCCTTCTTGGCTTTTCGCCACTGCTTACGTAGCTCCTTGAATTCTGTAGGCAGAAGTTGTAAGACGAACGAGCCCACGAGACACTGGCGAATCAGTGACTTACCACCCGGAGTACGTTTGGGTCCATGTTTTTGCATCGTAACGTGCGCATTGAGATGGTTCAGTGTACCGTAAGCCTTGGTACAGTCCGGCCAGGAGCATTGGTAAAGACGTTCAATCTCGTCGTATCTACGGCGAGGGCGCTTTTTGACAGTGTTCCCGGGTAAAGCTACAAAAGAGTACGTCTTGCTGTTAGCGTCGCCGGTGAAACTGTTATTTGGATTAGTACCCCTCTGCATGTTTGACGCCTGGGGCTGGGAGGCGAAGTTATTGAAGTTCATGGAGCCCAACGGAGGAGCCGACGAGGTAGAGGTCCCCGTGTTCGGCGGCGAAGGGCCATAGGGATTCTCGGATACAGGAGAGTAGGGAACACCATTGGGAGAGCCCAGCAGACCATTAGAGAAGTTTGGGTTAAGGGGGGAGATCGGCTCGTAGAGTCCGTTGTCGTAGACATCATCGCCCTGCTTCCATTGAGACTGGGACATATGGTAGTCCGACTCCCCTTGCCGAAGGTTCCGCAATGACCCAAGGCTTGACCCTCTTTGTAGAGTTGGAATATACGTCGAGGAGCGGGTAGGCTGGGAAGGTGGGTTGAATGCGAAGGGATATTGCGAGAAGCGGTCGCACGAATCTGTGTTAGGAGCATAGGCAGATGCTCCCCCTAGGATGGCCGGCTCTGACATTCGGCGTTGCTCCAGAAGGGGGTTAGGCTGGCCACAGGAGTTTGAATATTTATCGTGTGGACTCTGGCGAGCACAGCGGTCTGTCAGAGATTCTGAAATAGTGCGATCATCCCCCGAATAAGGTGGAGCGCCTGTAAGGGGAAAACGGTCTTGCGAAGGTGGCGCACTGATTGGATGGGGAAACGAAGGAGGGCGTTGGGCATCTACGGGAGATGGAGATTCCGACAGGTAAGAACCGACGGCGTCAGAGTTCCTTAGTGAGCTACCTGCGTTGTTGATGGATTGGGGGGTAGGTGCAGGGTATTGAGCGGCAACAAAACTTGGACGAGAATTGGGGTCGAACATGTCTGCGGTAGGGGAGGTTGCTGGCGAGTCAAAGACAGCCAAGGGCCGGGGTGCATACTGGAACTGACCAGAGGAACGTGAAGGCGAATGAGGCGACGAATTGTCGTCGTCTATTGAACCCGCTGGAGAGTCGGAGTGGATTGGGGATGTGGTGACAGGGACGAGGTTGCCGAGGTCGGGGAAGAAAGCGGGAGAGGAGGGTAGCTTGTGGCGAGGGAGGTAGTCTGGGACGCGCTTTTGAACGTCAAGGTGAGCAGGAGGAGAGAAGGCCTGGGACAACATCTGGTACGACGGTTCAGCGTCGTCAAAAGAGGACGGCTAGAAATGGTTTCACTAGAAATGCTCGAACAAACTCGCCCTCTTGTCTTGTACGACTCCCGTAAGAATCTCAGATCCTGCGTGACGTGACCCTGCTGTCAGATTAATTACAGACAACTCAAAAAAACACCACCCACTGCCGAACAATCAATAACATCATATCGAGCTTCTTCTGGATTTCTAGAAGCGAGCTGCCTCTTTCGTTCACTTCTCCACGTCACGCGCACATCACCTTCCCCGCTTCCTTCACCTTGCCATTTATTCCCTTCCACAGTGATGTGACACTCTGTGACCGTGTCGACGCGTTTCGCGTCACTATTCAGTCCGAGTGAGCCAGGGTCTTCGTTCGCAAGTCGATCGTAGCGGCAACTCAACTGGCCCCGGGCCATGCTCTCCAGTCCGCAGACCGATCACCTTCCCTTTCCAGCCGCTTTCTTTCCCTTCTCTCTGCCTTCCGCCACCCTCCTCTCATCCGCATATCGTCCTCTACCCGCTTGCCCAGTTCTTCCCCGCTCATCTCGCTTTCTCCCCATTCTTCTTTCCGCCTTCTTCCGCACCCTCTCTTTCAAATTCACGTCGGCCCTTCCCGGTTCCGCAGGGTCTGCACGTTTACAGCACCAAGTTTGCCTTGCTCTCCGGCCGAGAATGTGATGACTTTTCTGTCGCAGCTCCGACTGTGGGAATCCATGACTATTATCAATACCACATCTCAGATTCACCTTACGAGACGAATCGTCCAAGAGTTCGGCAGAACATGCCGCAAGACCCTGCACGACCAAACATAAGCATGACCCTGCATCCCTGTTCTTCAACCCGTAAGAACGACCCACCGAGCTTCCTGGCCGATGCCCAGTCCCCGCACCTTCGTTCCATCCTAGTATTATTGGTTGATCACGATTGGGGCCGGAAATGTTCTTCCTAACGTTTTTGCACATAATTGACCTCATGTTTGGAGGACATCAATTGCTCGTGCTTCGCAACGACATGACCTTTTTACCGCGGCGCCCATGACTCCCCATTATTTCATTGGTGAAGGGATGAGAGGTGGCTTTGACCCGGCAGATTCCGCTCAACTTGTCCACTCCTCCATCTTCGTCCGAAGCATTGCGCGCCGGTTAAGTAGGGAGATAACAACCCTGTGGGTCGTCAGAATCAGACCATGGGCGCCATATACCTGCGTTCCGTTGATCCTGTCTCCCGCCCGATGGCTCGGGATAAAACCAATTTGTGAGTGTTCTTTGTGGAGCCTAGATGCGTGATTTGTTGGTGATAGATGGGAGTCCGAGAAAAAACTTTCCCGCCCCATAGCAACTGGCCCGATAATAGATTCCCAGCAGTCCTTACAAGCCAGCGTGTCCGGGCAGCTCGGGATGGACCAATTACATTGGCTCCTTTGTGGAAGTCTCCCAGGGCGCGGTTTGCTTGCTGTGTCAAATCCCTGAGCAACCACCTTCGACTTTGAGTACTCAGTAGGCCACATGATCTTTGTTCCATCTTCAATTCCCCTCGGTCAACCATCAAGCTGCTATGCTTACAGCTCGACTGTACAATGTCGGCGTCGCCACCGGCTCAGTCGGATCTCTATCAATAGATGTTGGTCGATTTGAGTATCATAGGAGCTGCGGGCTCTCCACAATTGAACCGATCTCGTTGGCGCTCAAGCCGAGGACTTGGTCCATTTTTAGAGTCCTGGAGTCTGTCGACAAATGTTCTGCACGTCTGAGTGACACTGCATTGGAATGTGATATATACATCATGACAGCGACGCCTGACGCCGGGGGAGGATCGACATCCTCCATGGATCCTCTGTTAGGAGACGTCCATAATTGAACTCTTGGACACTGTTGACGGCTTGGGGGCTATTTCACGGGATGGGGAGTTGCCTCTTGTCGCTGGGTGGCGGGGGGAAACAAGCAGCGGCGTCCAACTTTGGCTCTTGGAGATCAAACGAAGTTTGAGGGTACGGAATGAAAAGCTGTTGCCTGCGGCCTTCAGTGTGGGGGTTTCGCAGTAATAGATGTCTCGGAAGGCTGGAGTAGGACAGAAGCCCAAGAACCGAAAATGAACTTAACAGAGTTCCCTGTCATATGTCCAACGGACTCACAGGGAAGCGACACTCGAGTGCTAATATTGGTAATACGACAGATTGGGGGCGATTTGTGTACTGCATCCCTGTTGAGTAAGGAAAATTTGAGATATTATGTCACAATTCATGTAGGGTTGGAAGAATACACATCCTCGCATATGGACTCCGTCAGCAGTGAAGCATACGTAGTTTTATTGACAGCGCTTACAGCATTGAATGAGAAAATTGCGTGAACCGGTTCGATTTTGGTATCAATGAACAATCAGTGCTCCTCAAGTTTGTGGGGGTCCTTGGGGGGTCCTTCAGGCATGGATCACCACTGCTCAACCGTGTAAGAGACCTCTAGTCAGTTACGGGATGAAAGCCACTGAAGGACTGACTGAGTACACGATCTATGCGAAATACATTTGCTACATTGTAATCTCGCGTTCCAGATGTGATTTATTGTACGGCGAACCTGAGAGATGAAGATCAATAATCGTTGATTTGTGGTAAACAAATGTATCGCTTATGCCTATATCGAGCCTCGAGTTTGTCGTGATTGATTCATGATTGACAGTTTTGTGGCACTTACTTCGTCTCATTCCTGAACAAACGGGTGTGGGGGGTATTAGATCGCGGGAGCAGGGATGCACCCATTGCCTTGGACAAGGGTGTACTATGATTGGCAATGACCTTCGAATGTTGTGGGGCTTGGCCCGAAGACTTGATCGGGATGTGCAGACGAAGGAAGTTGGTATTATGATCTTTTCCCATTTGTTCCGGGCTGTATCCCGAAGTACTGACCCTATGGAATGACGAGCAATATTTCAAGGGTTGTGAGAACGTTCGGGCAGGTTAGACCGCTTCGTTGCCTGTGGTGTGAGAGATTCGCTTGTGACAACGCATCTGCAGAACTGTAAATCTGTGAAACAAGTCGAGACTGTTGGGCAAAGATCGAGGGAACTGAAGAGCATACAAACTGGGATATGCTCCCGCGGATGGTTGCCATGGGCGAATGTAGGGTCTGTACGCGATTCATTACCCAACGGAACGGAGGTAGAGTGAATTCAAACATTCTCCATATGTGCCCTTCACTTTGGGAATAACGGGAAAACCAGAAGGATATGTTGACAACGGTAAGCGGCAAAGATGAAGGGACGGTATGCAATCACCCAAACAGTATAAAATGTGGGGTCCAACAGTTACAATTTTCGACAAACAGTACAAGATGGGCCACACGCGCTGGTATGTAGAGGTCGGTCGAGCATCATATGGATCTGGTGGGAACCTGCCTAGCTCATAGGGACTTGAAGAATGGACACCTTTCCAAACGTAACATCAAGGAAGGGATAAATGATGGTAAATGCCATGAATGGGCCAACATACACCTCGCCATCCAAAGAGCCTGATATGAGACTTCAGCCGTCCATTTTGGGGTGGGTTTGAAGCAAAGCTTTGCTGAGCCGAGTTTGACGGAATGCACGGAGTAGAATGGGTCACGTTTACACATGAA
Organism: Podaxis carcinomalis; assembly: GCA_018524395.1. NCBI lineage: Eukaryota > Fungi > Basidiomycota > Agaricomycetes > Agaricales > Agaricaceae > Podaxis > Podaxis carcinomalis. The sequence continues at coordinate 154,235 of JAEUWJ010000540.1, read as the reverse complement.
AACATGTTGCAACCCTGCAGGAGACCTTGAAGGTAAGGAAGACATGAGATGAATTGCTGGAGAGGGTTCCGATAAAACTCGGAGAAGTAGATAATACTGCACGTGATCTGATACAAGAATAGAACTGCCCCTATCGTCAGAGCTGGGAAAGGTTGTCCAGCTCGCCTTGCAGGACTGCTTCACGTCCTCTGTTTCCATCATGCCGCGCACCATCAAACGGACGACTTCCATGACGGAGACAGACTATACTCCCCCAAGGCGCTCAACAAGAGTCAGCAATCGTCACGGTACAGCTCCTCGTCCTCGCTCCCTCATCTTGGCTTGACGTATCGTTCCTCATGCAGTGCAGAGTGTGTCGGCTGATCCAAAAGAGTCATCAACGAAACGCAGGACGGCCACAAAGAAGGTTTCTCTCTCAGGGAGTGTCCAATCATGTGCCACGGAGTGTGGTGAGCGGACGACCGGAATTGCTGGAGACTCTGCCTCATCGAAATTCAAATATCGACGATCCTCGCGGATAAATGCTTCGGAGCTCACTAAGCGGGAGAAGATTCTCCTCTTCAAGGAACAAGAATGCAGGCTCCGGGCTCAACACCTGGACGAGCGAATGAAGTCGCTACTCGATAGGGAGGATGAGGCGGCAGCAAAGCTGTCTCAACTAGCGAAAAAGGAGGCTCAAAATGCGCTTAGGCAACTCGAGGAACATTTCACATGCGCATTGTGTGTTAGCCTCTTACAAGCGCACCCATAGTGACTAATACCAGCATAGATGCTATGAAATAATGGCGTATCCTTACACCTTGAACCCGGGTCAGTGTGGTCACACCTTCTGTGCCATCTGCATCCTCAAATGGTTCTTCTCACGATTACATCGAGTTTGTGGAGGATGGCACGAAGCAGTCGACTGCCCCATTTGTCGCAGCGTCCTGGTGATCACACCCGATCGTGTTCCCCGCCCCCCTATCACCTTTCCTTTTGTACCCAACCGGGTAGCCACTGCTGTTGTCCAGTCCCTAGTTGAGAAGCTTGCTCGGTCTTCGCTACCTCCAGCCGTGAAACAGGAGGATTCAGAGGCGTTGCGGATATCAGACTCCGACAAAGAAGGTCGGAAGCGGAAGCGAGAAGTCCCCAAAGTCGAGGATGATAATTGTTCGCCCGAGGCGGATTTGGACGCCTGGAAGGAAGGAGGGAGCTTACGAACCGAGTGGTTGAAAAGGGACAGGTACGTGTATGTCTACAAATTTATCGACAATGATTTCAAGCCGTATCTAGTGATGGAAAACGGGAAATGAGTAACCTTGTCAGATCGTGGACTACACTCGGATCTCACGACTTTCTCTTACTCAAGCAGAGGCTTGAGGTATGAACCTCCGTTCATTCCTTTGACACTGTTGCAGCTGTATAGCTTATACCCATGGATTTCCACGCCGTCGTTGGTCGATTCTTAAATCGCACGTCCAGCCTCCTCTACAAGGGGTTGGATTTTTGTACTATTATACTCGAGAAGAAGCCCGGCTACTTCATTTCACGATTTACATATCAAGGATACCCCTGTCATTATCATCGAAACGAGTTTTTTTGTTCAAACCATGCAGTTTTTAGGTTGAGCAGCTCCCGGAAGCGGCAGTAGGTTCGTAGTTCTAAAATTAGAGGAAGAAGCAACGTTCCTTGAGGCCACGAATGCCTAAAATCTCCTGGAGATGGTGTCAGTAATCCTGACATCATGGTTACGAAGAGAAGTATATACCCAATCCGCAGGTGTGACCCAAAGTTCAGACACGCTCTCCATCTTCCCTAGCACCGCAGCACCCTTCCAAACCAAAATTTGGGGATTGACATCCTTAGGGGGTGGTATAACCTGCACCTTCTCCATACCTGAAACAACAGGGGTTGCAATGGCTTGCAGCCTACCAAGGGTAATCGTGAAAGGTGAGTAAACGGCCTGTGAGGATCACCTACCTGCTCTCCAGTGCCGGTCCGATACCGGAAATATGAGCAGTACCGCCAATGAGTAATACGGCTTGAAGGTACTTGCGGATACGATCATCTCCCGCAGCACGGACGCTATTAAATATAGCAACATCCAGAGGTAACTTGCTGGCTTCAAATGGAACGTCAATGCTATATCCGCCCGCATAAACGGGCGCAGGTGGTTGAGTAGGTATTGCTGGTGGGGTGCCGTCGGTTGGTTGTGGAGGTTGTGTGTTGCTTTTAGTACCCTCCTCTGCGGCGTCTGCCTGGGCTTCTGTTGGTGTTTGTGACGTTGACCTGGAGGCATCGTTGGTGTTTGCAGGTTCAAGTTTTTTGGGTGTCGAAGTGCCTTGGGGGGATGTTTAAAAGCAGTGCCAGTAATTCAATATTGTGAACGTACCTGAAGTCTGAGCCGTAGCAGGTTGTGATTTCCCAGCGTTTTCGGGTGGAGGAGGCATGAGATGTCGGGTTGAGATAACCATAGCATTTGTCTATCATGCAGGATGAGATTCACTGTGAGCATTATGGGGAGTGTGTGCCAAGATGATGGAATTCGTACAATGAGATCTGAAGTATGGTCAACTATTTCGTCCGTGACCATGGAGAGTGGCGTATTTTTAACGGGAAGACGCTTTTCCTCAAACTCGATTATGCGGGGTTCAAATAGGCACTAGATAGGTGGTGGCTGAGGATGGGCCTTGGATCAGGATGTGACGGGACACGCACCATTGGAGCCAAGATCACTTCATCGTATACTCTAAACCCGTATTTTACTGTTGGCTGGTTCGGTCGTCGGACGGTAAAGCCGTATAAATTTACTGCAACATCGCTCTGGGGATATCTTTAGGATTTGTCGTTGCAGGATGAAAGGTGGAATCCACATCGTACCTCTGTCAGGGTGCAAATTTGTGCTTTGAGGTCTTCCATGACGTTCCAGTCATACGATCGTACCAAGTCCATCTCCCGGTAGGGCAGGTGAATTCTTCTGAGCAAGACGTATAAGAACTCGGTAATGTCATCCCCTCCTACCCCAAGTCTCATTCTAGAGTACGTCGTTGTTCAACGCCAAGGGAGACATGAAAGAACACGGGTATATACTTACCTTGTGTCGGCAATGATTAAACCTTCGTCCACGCATGCAATACTAGTAGTGGTTGCACCAATATCGACCACGCAAGCATTAGATATACCAGCACCATAGGTGGCAGCGAGAGATTCCTGACGTTTATTCAGATTCCGGCGTGTACCACAACGAGCAATAACGAACTTGTTGAGCACAGAACCGCTTGAAACCCATAGATATCAGCAAATTGACGAATTCTTGAACATAAGCTCGATCATAGAGGTCGGGCACGACTAGTATCACGGAATAATTCTGCGACATAGATAAGTAAGGGGTCCGAATAGACCTGAGCTTGACAAACTTTGTAGTCCGGTTGCTGTAACTCATATTTCTCCTGCAACGTTTTCTGTATGATGACTTCCAAGTCACTCAAGACCACTCGTAGCGAAGGATAATCGCGGAGATTGAAGTTCCGGTTGTAAATGGGACGGCGGACGATGTATCCCGCACTTTCGGGATCGCCGATACGAAGTGCCTTCCACTCATCATCAGAGATGTACGAGCACTACAATGAATATTACTGCGTACTTGTTCTCCAATTAGTACTTCGCTTGTTGAGGTGCTGTCAATCCACTCGATTCGGAAGGGATCGTTCTGTTCGGAAATAATTTCGGGTTGAAACTGTTTGTTGAATGTTACTGAAATAGTTGTAGCATTGGGCGTAGCTCTCAGTTTGAAAAATCGCATTCTTTCTTTTAGAGAACCTGTAACAGCCGCTAATTTGGCGTCGAACTGTGAGGGTTTATAGATCTATAGGCCCACGCGTAAAAGCCACTCACTGGGTCTGGATCATCCGTCTTCCCTTGCCGCAACCTCGCAATCTCTTCTTCTGTCATTTGTGATCGAGGTCGAGCGACATTCCAGGTACGTGTCATCTTGGGTGTTGCGGTTCTGGATTTACGTGCAACCACACAAGGGACAGAGACTGGGGCAACATCAGAGGCCTTGCCGATCCGAAAATATTTTGAACCTGGGTGTATTACGATGACCTGAGAACCGCGCCTGCACACAAACCTTTCAGATTGTCGCCAAATTTACGGACGCCAAGGCACACACCTCTGGGGTTCTTGCTGGAGGGTGGTGTCCTCGTTATTCCCTTCGCGCAGTCTCCTGGATGCGTTTCGCGACCATAGTGTTTGAGTATCTGTCTTCAGATAGGTTGAGTTGACATGTTTTGGGTTCGCGCTTCCCAAGAAATGAGTGTATAAGCGAGGAGTCGATAGACTAAGACTAACGACAAAGGCACGTTGAAAGTTGTATAGCGTAGCCCAGTCTCATCTTTCTTTGCGTTCGGGACACCACGGGGCATTGTATGGATCGTTCAAGTTCCTCAGCAAAAGCAATGAGGTAAACGAAGGATGGAGGGTATATAATTACAAGGTCAGCATAGTACAGTTCTCGCTTGCAAGAATACATCAATTATGGAGTCTAGATCATTCCCACGGGATGGCATCTATCAGTCTACCAGAACGCACACCAGCCTGAGAAACACTGGCAGAGGTTTTCCAAGGCTGTTGCTTGATTAATGAGTTTTTCAACTTGTTCTTGAACCGACAGGGTGACTTCCGGGTTGAAGTCACGACCTGATTTGCTGCGCTCAACATCACAACTCATGAGAGAGGAGTCAAGACATACCGGTTAGTTTGTGCTGAACACGGTTGAACACGAACAACGCTCTTTCATTCCGTACTTCTTGTGCACCTGGTTCCCCTTGGGCTTCTGCATCAATCGATTAATTATAATTGATATATACCCTAATGTAGGGGGGAAAACACGGACCGTTGAAGATATCATTCTCATTAGCTTTAAGCTTGCGTGACGGGCCTTGGGGGTGCGCGGCGACGCGGGCGAGCTCAGCGGCACGGTCAGGATCTACTCTGTACGTCAGTTAATCTGGCCCAAGCGAGCAAAAAGGCTGGATCACCCTCGTTACGTCGTCCTTCAACATCGGTTTGCATCAATCGCCAGTTGATTAAGGGATCATACACAAATGCTTCCAACACCGCCATTAACGATTCCTTGTTGTCTCGCAACACAGTCATAGTAATTTCGCAAGTATTCCTAAAACTTCCCTCTATGCCACTAACCTGTACCCAGATGTAAGTGGCGAATAATACCAATGCTCAACTATGAACCCACCTCCATGGCATGTGTAAGCATCCTCGTCAGTCGGAACGGTACCTTCTCGGGGAACTTTTCACGGTGCATGGCGACTTCGAAGCAGTCACCGAAGTCAATATGAACAACCTTCCCAGTGCTTCGTTCCAACAGGAGATTGGAAGGGTGGCGGTCCCCCAAACCGAGGATATGTCCTACCATACTATTGACAGCCAACGATCGAGTATATGTCGCACGACGTTCCAGCCAATGTTCGGAGTTGGTGCTCTTAAGCCACAGCACGCGGTAAAGATCCTGGCCAGTGGTATTCTCCAGAGCATACTCGAAGACCTCGACCTTCTGCAATAGGGTGAGATTCTCATAATCAGGCGCCATCTGCGGAACATTATTAGCGAATTGAGTCGAGACGTTTCTATTGAAGGTAGACTCGCCTGGAGCATCAATCGATATTCGATGTTGAGAAGGACCTTCCTGGAATCGCGGTAGTCGCGAATGAGGACATGCAGTGTATCGCTGTCTTGGACCCAGCCCAACAAACCAGCATTGGGAGCGAGAGGAATTACAGGATAGCGTTGAATATGCAGCCGACGTTTGAAGCTGTTCGTGTCGACCGAGAGCAAGGTGTTGACCAAACTAAACAGCTGCATTACCCGCTCGTCTTGGCGGAGGTCTTCATGACCTTTGAGTATGTATTGATAATCGCGCCCATCATCTCCTTTGAGAGACAACTTCCTTGGTCTTTGTTTGGACGCAATTACCGTAAGCTTCGTGGCAAAGCTCTGGATCCTGATGACGGGTCGACCACTCTGATAGGTTCCAGGAACTGCAAGTTCCAGGTTGCGGGCCTTGAGAAGATGTGGCGAGACATATTGAAGATCCAGAGTGGTGAGCTGCGGCAATTGCTTCTCGACGCGTTTGAACACCTGTGAAAAACGAAACGTGAGGGGGTTCTCAAGGTTCCTAACTGGATCTGACTGACTCCGTAGTAAATGTCCCAAGCCCTATCAAGCTCGGAGGTTTCACCATATATCCGGAATCGACGACACGCTTCACGAGCTTCGTGGAGTTCACGTCCGAATGCCTGAGCAAACGAAGTTTCGCGGGCAGTTTGTGGACCCTGCCCATGGTGTCAGGCACTGCGAACAAGGGGGGAAGGCTAAGATTTATTACCTTCTCCAAAAGGTCGTGTAACGGTTCCAAAGCTGCTATCATACCATCCGGGTTCTTTTCTGTGAAGTATAATCTCGATGCTTCTTCTAGGCCCTCATGCCATAGCTCATGCCATAGAATAGCGACGCGGATGAGCTCTTGACTAACGACTTGAGCCTGGGGGTCGTGAGATGAGGCGCTTGGACGGTCAGGTTGGAATACCTACTTGGGTCACAATTGTTGGACTATGTTCCCGCATGCGGTCCATGATGGCAAGCGCGGCATTCTTTCGAGCGATGCTTGAGGATTTTGAAGCAACAGTCAAGGGATATATGAGTGCTTGTGGGTGGTTCTTCCCAACATCCGTAAGAAGATTACTGATATTGCGGCGGATGTTACCGTGAGGGGTTTGAATGCGGGCGATGATCTGCATAATCTCAGCGTCGTATACCTAAAAAAAAAGGTAGAATCTCACTTGAGGGATAACTTCCAACCAGGTGTCAACTTCTACCGTGGAAAACCCGTTTGCCATAGCATTACTGACATCATCATGAGCACCGAACTTGAACCAAAGAGTGAGGAGACGGAGGATGTCCTGGAGAGCGTCGACATTTCTCAGGGCAATGGAACGGAAGAATCCTGGAGGTTGATACCTGAGTCAAATATTGATAGCGACAAAAGAAAACGCCTAACCTTCGACAGCTTGAACGACATGGGCAGCAATGCCCTCCCCAGGTATATCAACTGTGCGACCTTCAGCTTGAGCTTCCATTTCGCTGATGACATCAAAGTTGGCGAGGGCCCAAGTGTGCCAGGCTTTGTACCAAGTAGGGTCATAGTGAGTAGCAAGGAAGTAGGAGTGCAGAATGTCTTCCGTATTCCGCTGGAGGGTGTCATTGGTCACCCAGGTGACAGACAGAGACGATAAAGTGCTTACAGAACTCCAGGTTTCTTCAAGTTGTGCCTGCCATTCGCCTTGCTTGAAATAACACCGGGCAAGGAGTTTTGATAATTCGGTCAGCTTCTGCCTAGAAACAGTATTTCCTATTCGGTGGTGGGAGTTTTCAGTTGACTCTTGTTGGAGGTCCTGAGCGAGTTGAGTGGAGAACTGGCGCAGGAATTCCAGAGTCTCTTCCTTTGAGCCTTGGGCCCACATGTACTTCAGCTGGGCATAAACAACGTTGGGAGGGGCTTTGGTGTGGTGACCATGGGAACGATACTGAGGTGCAATCAAGCTAGGGTTTATCGGATGATAAACAAGACAACTCACCCTTTCAGGCGATAACAGAGAGTTGATCGTTTTATCAGCAAGAGCCATGCGATCGTTCTTTCGACAAAGGTTGGCAAATTTGATCCACATGACAGGATCATCCTCTGGATTCAGAACCAAGGTTCGCACTTGCAAGATCCTTTGCCAAACCTCAACGTCAGGCTGGCAGCCTTGTAACCTGTAAGGATGTCAGATTCACATCCTTTCGAAGATATTTGGATACCCAAACCTCTTCAGCCAAGTTTTTCGCATGGTTTGCTGTCGCTCGGGTTGATCAGCGTACTGTTTAAAGGCAATGATTTCTTCCAATTCAGACAACATCTGGGCGCGAACCATCACACTGGAATCCGGTCAGCAGGCCCAATCCGAACCTTTTGGGGCGATACTCACCTGTACAAGCGCCCGTAGCTGTCGCCAACAAACGAGCTGAGCTCGGGATCCAGAAGATCACGGGCTTTGGCAATTTGCCCCAGCGCCTTGGGAAATTGGTTTTGGTGAACGAAAAGGATTGCTCGATAAAAGGCCCTATCGGGAGAGTCCGGTTTCATAGTGTTGATGTATTCTTCCATAGCATCCCATTCGTTTAATGACCATGCTGCTGCTGCTGCCATTGGCGCAATCTCTCGACGATCCTCGTGAGAGGCAGTCGCCCAATGTTCCCCAACACGCGCCGCCAGTTGGTCCCATTCACCCAATGCGTGTAGGCACTTCATGCGACCATACTGGACCTCAAGATCGTTGGGGTCGCCCTCTGCTGCTTTCTCGTAGGCTTGAAGGGCTTCTTGCCAGCGGCCCAGCCTTTCATACCATTCCTCATGCTTGGTTACGTTGTACTGTTCGCGCGCAGTGATGAGAGTACCCCAGGCCGCATCATGTTGTTGGAGACGGGTGTTGATGGAAATAAGAGACTCAACAACGGCGGGTGATGCTTCAGAGAAGTATTCCAGTTCCTTGTAGTGCAGAGCTTTGGCGTAAGCCATGTACTTCATCGCATACTCGCCGAGGGTCCGATGTTCAATAGGAAGTGGTTTCTCTTCGTGTTCCATGAATTCGGCCAAGTTTAACAAGCGATGGATGAGCTCGGATGGCGCACTATTTGATGTGATTGCGAACTCGATCGAACGGACCAAATCCTCCTACGTCTGGGATCAGAACAGGGAGACATAATGGTAGGGCCCAACCATACCTGATATTGATCATATAGTTCACTCCAACAAGAGAGAAATGCTACATTGAACAATTCCCTGGCAAGCGGAGGATGGATGTCCACCAAGCTCATACACGCCCTGAGTGCATGAGAAGGTGATTCCTTCATGAACTCCACGCTTAATCTGTGGATCCACTCAAACCATTCCTCTCGTGTGGCGACCTGAGATACATCCCAGGCTTGTTTCAAATGCTGTTGATTGACGGCCATTTTGGTAGCTTCCGCCGGTGCTGAGAACTCCGGAGTCTTATTGGGTTCACTGTAGATTCTTGAGCAAGTACAGAGATCCATATCAATATCACACGTACAGTGAGTCTTGTAGAGCCATATCTTGTGGAAGACGTTCACCGTTCAAAAGTTTCGTAATCATGTTTTCGTAGACGGGATGAGAGGCAACCTTGTTGCGCATAAGGCTCTGACAAGGCCGATCAGGACAGAAGCATGACGAAGCAATGATATAGGTATACCTTGTTAATGGTAGGAACGAAAATGGCAAAATCTGCTCCTAGTTGCATCATCAAAGAACATAGCGTTTCCATGACCGAAATTCGGAGCTCAGTATTCGAGTTATCCAACACTCTGACCAAGGGATGTATGATGCGGGAGGCATGGTCAGAGAAGTTGACCCGCCTCGATAATCCGTGGATAGTTTGGATAGCTTTCTTGCGCAACTGTGTGGTGCCGTCGCGTTCATACGTCTTCACAATGATTGGTATTACCAGGTGAAGGTACTCCTCGATATTTGAACCAAAGGTCAAGAATGCATCAAAAACCTTGATTTGCACAGCACTTCGCTTGTCGTCCGGTGATCCACCTTCGAACACCTTGAGAATGAGGGGTAGAATCGTAGGCAGGAAAGGTTTGAATTCGGCATCAAGAGCTTTACCAAGAGCCTCAATCAGGGCGACAATCGGAAGTTGTAGAGCCACGTTCTCCCATAGTTCCGTAATCAGGGAGAAGATATCCGGCATGTAGTTGCGGACATGCTGCTTGATAATCCCCACCAAAATTGCAAGCTGTTGGAGGTGGAATTCCTGCAACCTCGCGACGACTGAAGTACGGGTGACCGTGGTAAATGCTGGAATGATCTAGGTCGTGGATATAAGTGAAAAAGTCGGTGCAAATGATGTTATGCGCACTTGTGGTAGAAAAGTGACGCATTTCAAGCCTTGAGTCTTGAAAATAGACATGACAGCTTCAATTACGGTATGGTGATGGCTACTCAAGGATTGGTCCCTGAGGATGACCAGGAGGGAGTTGATAACCACAGTTTGGAAATAGTCGTCAGACCCCGAAACTGCGTTGTACTGGGCTACGGGTACTTGGTTAACGGCGGCTACTGCCTTCTCACTGGCAGCCTCATCGTCGGGTCGACTCTGGATAAGGCAGTGAGGAAAGAATCGAACCTATACAAGGGATAGATGCACCTTTCTTCTATATGGATCCAACGCCCCCAGAATGCCCAGCACCTTCACCACCTCCCGCCTCACGTTTTTGGTCGCTTCTGTCCTGAGAATCCTTGACAAGAGGGGCAACAGCTGAGGATAATCGACCAGAGGTGTAATCACGTAACCCGTGCTGGAACATACTTGCCCCAGGGCGTGAAGCGCAGCGTCCCTTTTACTGATTGACGGATCCGAAAGTCTCGCAATGATGACCGCCATTAAGTCAGGCACGTGGGGCAGTGCATCCTCTCCTGCGATACAAGCTAGTTCTCCGAGGCACATTAGGACGTTGGCGGCGACAGTAGGATTGACATCATTCGCTTTTTGGAGCAGCACTCGGAGCATAGGCAGAGCATAAAGTTTGATTAATCGCTGGGTAGAGCTCACCAGCAACGTCAACAGACGTGTGCATTCTTCACGGCTCCGTCTATCACACAGTGAGCCAAGGGACCACAAGAGCAAAAATAGAGAAAGCTTACACGACTGTCGAGTATTCAAGTTCAGTGAGAAGTTGGATGAGTGCTTTTCGCAACGACGGCATTACGTATGCAGGGTTATGCCTCGCAAGTCGACCGATAAGACCGACAGCAGTGACACGGTTTTCAAACACTTCGTCATTTAAAGCAATGAAGAGAGAACGAACGTTCTCTGCCTGTGCCAGGTGTTTGTCAAACTTCTCATGAAGGGAAGCCAAAACTGTCTGTCGAATGCTAGCATCTACCAAAGGTGCAGGTGAGTAGCGAACGCGAAACGAGTAGATCGAAAATACCAGGGTCAGCAATTCCCACTGTCAGCAGTTTATCCAAGACGTCGCTGATGATCTCGATTGCATGACTGCTTGATTGGTAACAGATGGGGTCGCGAACAAAGAGTTGGCAACAAGTCAAGGCAGCAGCTCGTCTGACCTCTGCATGGTCATCTTCGAGATAAGGTACGGCGCAATTCCGCACAAATTCATTGAGGACATGCCCTGCGCGACAAGAGGTCAGGCTTGACAAAATGTCTATACGCTTGATACAAACCACTAAAGTCGAAGGAACCAAGCGTCGTCAGGGCAAGAGCAATGAGTTCGGGACTCTTGTCATGAGATACCTTCTTCCCGTAAGCTAGATAGAATACAAGAAACAGATGCTTGCACACTCACTTGTGATGCAGTAACATTTGTTGTGATATTTCCCACTTCCGGCCGGCCCACAGGCGGGGGCGCACCAAGTGGTTTATACGGTTGACCACCCAAAACTTGAGAGAGGAGATCCAACAGTCGATCTTAACACACAAATAAGTGATCCGCCGTTCGAAGACTAATCCGCACAACAAAATACCTTGTATCGTCTTCAGAAGCGGAGGAATGTATTTAGCGATAACGACGAGTGCATTCTTAAGAGGCTCGCTCAGTCCACAACTCATCATGAGGTCAAGTTGATCGTGTAGTAATCTCGTCAGATTCGGACCAACAGCTGCTGCCAGCATTCCGATGCATTGGAAAAGGGGTTCTTCAGACGGGACATTCTTTCGTCTTCAATAATGGTAAGGATCTTCGCTGGCTCAAAGACATATTACACTCACCCTCTACTTTGCAAACCAATCTTGATGTGATTCATGATCGAATCCAAAAACGGTTTCATATCACTCCCAACAGCGTTAGCAGTGTGACCGATGGCAATGAACGCTAGCGAAGCAAGATTAGCCCTTTTGTTGGTATAATAGTCGTGCTCATACCGTAATTCCGCTCAGCGGGCTTCTCCAGCTGTGTCAAGAGGTGGCCCATCGCCTTATGCAAAAAGTGTTCCGTGAATGTCTGCGTGTCATAGGCTGCCAAAGAGGGAATCATTGTGATAACCATTTTCCGAATGAGAGGATCTCTGTGAGATTTGAAGCGTAGAATTTGCTCAGCGATGTCGAGGTAGTTCTCCCGCATGAACTTTAAGAAGGGTGAGATTGGTTTTCCGTGACTTGAAGAATAGATGACTCACCATTCCAGCATGAAGCAACAACTCTCGATATGTCAACAGCGATCCATGTACAACATCCATCGAATTGTGCTTGAGGCCTTGTTGGGCATCCTGCAGTATCTTGAAAAGATAAGGACTCCTGGTTTGACGCTCTCTGGTAGTGATGATTTCGAGGCATGCTGCCAACAACTCCGCAGCTCCCTCCCGAATATGCACTCGAGGATCGCGCAAGGGAATGAGAATATTGTCGAAAACAACGCTAATGTGTGGGTGGAAGTAGGTGGGACTGTTGCGTGCCAGTTCCTTCAAGATGAGAACTCCGGCATGACGAGGGGACTCGTGCTTATCAGGTTGTATCAGGTCGATGGCTGCTTGAACTTCATAGTCCATAAATCGTTCTCCAAAGGCCGCCCCTCCAATTTCTGCTATTTGTCCGAGCGTCTTAGATGCAGCGAGCATGAGACCAACTTCATGGTTTGGGAGCAAGTGTTTGACATAATTGTAGAATCGAAAGAGTGTTCGTTTGGCTTCGATTGTTTCGTCAGATTCAAGTCCAAGGAGATGATCTGTAAAACATGTTAAAGCAAGCATGCACTACAAGAAGGCGACACACGCACCTATAGCCATTAAACCACCGAATGCCTCAGCTGTATTCTGGCTATGGGTAAGCTCGAACAACTTTCGGTTTATAGTCTCATCCCAGATTTTGGCGGAGGCATCAGAAGACATATCAGCCAACTCCGTTGACACCTATTGCAGCGGCGTTGAACATCACAGAATCCACAGCACCAACTATTGTTGACTCACGAAGCGGCGGAGCTCTTGAGCATGCTGAAGGCGAACGTCGAAATTGCGGTTCTTGAGACCTGTAAAGATATTGAGAAGTTTCTCTGTTGGTGTCTGTGCGTTCGGCGCCATGAGGAGCTATCCTTCGCACACAGACAGGAAGCTGGGGATGGATGTCCAGTGAGTGATTCCCGAAAGGGAAAAGCAGTGTGATGACACTCCGATTGCCCTGGATGCAACTCCGACATGGGTCTGCAGAACACGGCACTACCGCTTACTCGACGGCCTGATGGTCTAGTAGTATGATTCCTCGTTCGGGAGTTTATCCAGAGCCCTTGAGGTTTAAATTCGAGGAGGTCCCGGGTTCAATTCCCGGTCAGGCCCTTTTGGGTATTTTTTTTTTTTAATTCCCCACACTATATTCCAACACCACACAACCACAACAGTTGCAGCCTATAAATTCCTCCCCGACACTTAACCTCAGGCTTTGTATAAACTTAATACACCTTTCACTGCGCCCTGGCAGCAAGTATGCTTGTAGCATCGCAAGAAACAAAGTCAAGCAACAAAAGTAACAACATTCCATACCGCCAAACCATAAAGCATTTGGATTCCTCAGTAAATCGTGAATGCCACTAAGGACACGCGCTTCCAGCACAAGAAGTGAGCACATAGACCCACGTTCCCTTTTTGGGCTTCCCCATATCCTAGACTATCGATACGAAGCAGCATGTCCCCTTGCTTGATAACAAGTCAGCAAAACTATCAGGTGGCCGCCCTCGGGCCGCCTCTGCCATCAAGACACGAAACACCAACGGCCTGATGGTCTAGCAGTATGATTCCTTGTTAGGGCTTGCATACCAAGCAATTTCGAGGAGGTCCCGGGTACCGGTCAGGCCCTCAAAAATTTTCATGTTTACTCTCACAGGCTCGGATTCATGCGCCTGCTGTATATCTAAAGGGCTCTTCCCCCATCCCCCCGCCGAAGATGCGAGACAATGAAGAGGCGGCCTCGAGTAATTCGAACCACTCCAGAAGGGCACTACTGTACAAACTGGTCAATAGTTTCGAGGATCACTTATTGTCCCTAATGCCTTGCCAAGAATGCATTTCATGGTTCTTTCGCGTAGATAGGTTCAATTAGAGTTAAGTGTCACCAAGTGTTTCAAGGGACAAGTATGCACGTGGCTAATAGCCCCTAACGGCCTGATGGTCTAGTAGTATGATTCCTCGTTCGGGAGATGCAAATCTTTCGGGCTCTCTACATGAGCCTTTCCTCGAGGAGGTCCCGGGTTCAATTCCCGGTCAGGCCCGACACAATCCTCTTCTTTTGCTTCCTATGCGTATATTCTTCCTCCGGTTTGCTGTGTCGCCAAACATGTAAAGCAAGTAGACCACCTCCGTCAAGGCCTGATGGTCTAGTAGTATGATTCCTTGTTAGGGCTACATAGGCAATTTCGAGGAGGTCCCGGGTTCAATTCCCGGTCAGGCCCTACTTTTTCGTTACCTTTTCCTTTCCGACCAAGCAGTGCTGCTGCGCAAACAGCCTGACCTAGGACCGCAGCAATCAATAGGCTGTGCTTCACATATATATACCTGAGACAGAGGTTTCACTCTGCAAATGATTTTACAAGATCAGACGACAGCCGTGCCTCCTCCGATCCCTAAGGTGGGTCCTTTATCGACGTCCTGGTTGTAACCAATTGAGGGGTTCGTGACACAGGATCATCCAATGGAGAACCCACCACCATATTCACCATGTCCCGAACGAACTGGGACTATCAGGGCGAGAGAACCACCGCTAAAACCCGCGGCGCCGGCAGCAAGTGTAAGCCAGGTACATGTTTTCTCGAGGAAGGAGGATATCGAAGGTCAGTCGGATATCGATGCTAAACGAGTTTTTACTGAGTGGGGTGGACTAGGAACATTCCACATTGACCCGCGGATGCCGACTCTTGGGGATGGACCAACTATTAGAACAAGAAATGGTAAAAAGAGGATGAGGAAGGGTAAGAATAAAGGAACAGTAGATCTGCCACACGCGAGCTTTCAGACGAGAAGCGGAAATATGAAATTGCAGTTGGCCACTACATCAAGTGCAAGTGTGGAAGGCGAAAAGGGAGAACAGGCGAAAATATTTGTTGGGAGCAGGTCGGGGAAGATTGAGATCACCTTGGTCAGTTCCGTCCTGTATTCGTCCTACCCCCAGGCGTTGGACGGCCGTGATGCATAAATGGTCCGTTCCATGCAGTTCGTTCCTTTCCGAGATCCCTCAATCTTAAAGTTTCCTGTGGATAGACGGGATTTCCACGACCATCACGGGCTGGGGGAATATGGTTTTCTCGATGCTAACCTACTGGGTCATATAGCTGCCTCGAGATGCATCACCTCCTCGGGGGATGACGATGAAACAGCCGTATATAGGCCTTGACGTCTTCTCGCGCTCAGGTGAGTTGTAGCCACGTTTGGATCTTGTCAATTATGGGGTAAAAAGAAGGCGCAAGGAGCTGTCAGCTGCCAGGAAGTCTTCTGATATAGTTTCCTCATCTGCTTCTGCTTGATAACTTGATATGACCTGTGATTTGCTGATACCTGATTTCATGTCTTTTTGTCATCGGTGGTGTTCTCAACCTTCCGGTCGAACGTTCCACTTTCTCTCTGTCATATGCGCTCGTTCGCACAGGGGATGTGATCGTGTACGTTCCAGAGACATTTTCGGGGGTAATCAGAGTGGAGAGTGTGAAAGGAGAAATGCGGTTCCTGTCCGCACTCGCAGGCGGAATGCGAGTACTGAAGAGCACGGAACGAGAGACGATGTTGGCCATTGGGGACGGACAGGGAGACCTTTGCGAGGTGTTCACGCGGAGTGGGCGAGTCGTGGTTGGGCTGGCGGGACGGGACAAATACACAGAAGAAGCGGGGTTCTGGCGGAAACTGCTTGCGCGTAAATGAGTAATAAGAATTGTGATGTAATGAGAAATCTGCTCCGTTATCATATGGTTCTCCAGAGATCTTGGCGAGCACGACCAATCTCAGCCAATCTCATGCCCATTGTGGGACCCAGTTTTAGTGAGAGCACTCGCTCACATGCTAATCCCGATCTCTCCGGAGCTCCCTTTTCCGTTGGCGAGATCCGCATAGATCTCTACCCTCAGATCCTTCGCATTCAAAATGTCCCCTCCCACATCTTTCCCTCTCACCACCACCCATGTCGGCCGTTACTTTCCTCTTAGCTTGTTTTCGCTCTTTTTTTGCCCGCCAGAAACCTCTTCAGCACCCTAAACATCAATCTGCGCCGCATATATGCGCCAACCAAGAACTCAAGGTAGTTCTGTCGTCATTGGTGCATCACCATCACTCACGGATATCCAGCACGGCGTCACCTATCTCAATCCCTGTTGCGACTTTTCCTTTGGATCTGAAAAGTCCAGCGTACTATCCCATGAACCACTTCCGGTATATTCTGAGAAGAATTCCGAACTTTTGACGGCCGATGTCCTCAAGACCGTCGAACGGACTGTCGACGAGTTGGATGATTCTTTGCGCAGTCTCAGCCTCTCGATCCACGGTGTGTCCACTATCATTCCATGCCCAGACTCTCCTACTCATTCTTACTCAGGTCATCCCGAGCTTATGTTCCAGGAAAAGTACGTTGGCCTACCTTTGCTCTATTTCATCATCTGACCCCCTCTATGTGCCTAGATATGCGCATGATCTCCTGACGTCTTTCATGGAAGTCAATGGGTTCCGTGTAACGCGCCATTATCTCGGCCTGGAAACTGCATGGCGTGCAGAGTTTCAACATCTCAAAGGCGGTCGAACTATCGGTATCAACTCCGAAATGGACGCCCTCCAGGGCATGGGCCATGCTTGTGGCCACAACCTCATCGCTATCAGCGGTGTAGGTGTCGCCTTGGCTCTCAAGGCTGCTTTACAGACCCATAATATACCGGGAAAGGTAGTTCTCCTAGGCACTCCAGGTTCGCGCCAATTTTCCTGTCCGTGTTTCCAGGGCCTCACGCGCTGCATCGTATACAGCGGAAGAAGGAGGCGGTGGAAAGGTGATACTGCTGGAGAGAGGTGGTTACAAGGATATGGACGCTTGTATCATGTATGTCCACCTTCATTCGCCCAAGTCCTAACCTGGCCCATGCCGCCTTATCGTATTTTTTTTTCTGATATCTTTTCTGATGATCAACCTCTAGGTGCCACCCGGGAGCCGGTCGTCCCAATTCCACTAGCATCGGCTCGACGACAGCAATGCAAGCGATAGAAGTCGAATTCTTCGGACAAAGGTACGGCTCAATTCATGGTGGACCAAACGGGTATTGATTATTTCTACCTCTTGCATTCCTCACAATCATGCCTCTTGAAAAATTTTGTTACTTCCATTCATGCGACGTTGTCGGAATTTGTGTCCGCGTCATAATTGTAGTGCACATGCTGGCGCAGCGCCATGGTGAGCATCCCATCTAGGAGCTTGGTAATTTCCGCTGATCTATAACTTCCTTCGCGTCCTTTTATTGTATTCCCGTTTACTCCTCGAACGCTGTAAATCCGTGGATTGGAACAGGGAAGGAACGAATGCACAAGACGCCGCATTCCTCGCATACTCTAATATATCCGTGCTGCGCCAACAAATGAAGCCTGACCACCGAGTCCACGGAGTGATACAGGGCACAGACTGGGTCCCAAATAGTGAGTATTTGAGTTTCCCGTTTGAGGGTTCTTTCCATTCACCTCCTCGGAATCTGTACTGATCAATGGTCGTCCAGTTATACCGGACTATGCGCGGATGCGGTGGTATGTACGTGCCCCGACGTCCAAGGAGCTTCTTGCCTTCGCGGCGAGGGTTAAAAAGTGTTTTGAGTGAGTAATTGGTTACTCTACTCAGCATATTCAAGGCTTGCTGATCGTCCATGATCAGGGCGGCTGCACTCGCAACGTCATGCACAGTAAAGCTACGCGTTGAAACGCCATACTTTGACTTGCATCAGAACGAAGTCCTCGGTACGTCTGCTTCCACTGTGCCTACCAGGGATTAATACCGGTCACAGCGCATGATTTTGTCAATATCGTTGGCTCGCGTTATGGCATGTTGACCAGCGTAGATGGAACTTCTGCTTCTACTGACTTTGTGAGTACTCCCTGTTTCATACCTCCTGAGGGCCACTGCTAACCTCTGGATCGAAGGGAAACGTTACTTATGGTGAGAATGCCGCCACGTTTTGAGACGTAAATGCCCACAAATTATTAGCGCTTCCGGCCTTCCACCCGATGTTCAGTAAGCGTTGCTTCTTCTCCCCTTGAAACACGAAATTCCCCATCCCCACTTTTTTTGATCATGAGGCTGTTCATTGACCCTAAAATTTGTGCAACACAGCCATTCCGACAAAACCGCACGGAGGGAATCATACACCCGCCTTTGCAGAGGCAGCTGCAAGCAAGCAGGCGCACGAGGCGACTATGCTCGTTACCAAAGCACTGGCGCTCACTGGATTCAGAGTAGTTGCTGACGCCGGGTTTTTCGCTCGAGTGGGTATTTCCGGCCGCGATGGGAGAGTAGGAGCAGTCAGCTAATCATATCTGTTCTTTATCAGGTCAAGGGAGCCTTCGATGCATGGAAGAACCTTTCTGCTTGATCCAGTGGATCTCTTTTTTTTTTTTTTTTAAGCCGTCTCGTTTTAAAAGGGAAGAGTATGCATAAGAGCATTCCTTGCCAGTCTCGCCGGAAGCCACAGCGAGATCGCCTCTGGTATCGCTTTTGATATCTACCGACTCCTGCGTTTAGCAGTTGGTCGGGCTGATACCCTTTGGACCCCGTTGCTTATTCGAGGATACCATTACCGAACTCTCATTGATATGTCGCTCCGTTCCTCCAACTCCCCCGTTCCGCAGGTTTGGCGCCGTGTACAATGTATGTATCTCATCTGATCTGTGTGGCTCTGTTCCCCTTGATGGAGACATTGTACTAGTAATTTTGTACTATGATATCATTCTATCTTTTGCGTTTAAAGTCTGAGAGATTCGGGGAGATTCTTTGTCGGCTAAGATTCGCAAAACACTGGATTTCGCAAGGGATTATTACGTCAGTGGAGGTTGGGGCAAATCTATGAACGATTTAGGGAACGAGTGACTAGAGGGTTGTACGATCCAAAAACCATATGTGCTCATACGAGAAAAGGAAGAAGCAAGGAGAATAGTGGGATGTGTACGTATCATAGTAAAGGGGTTGTGTACGGCGCAGCGATACTAAACGAGACCGATTAATAGAGGGAAGAGGCAAGGAGGGGGCGGGCTAGGTAAAGTTGAACAAAAAAAGTAGCAAAACCAGGAAATACCAAAGGGTAAGTGAGCACCATGAAAGATTATGCATAAGATAGATGTGAAGAGATGACAACGAGATGCCCATCTGAAATATGGTATCAGGAAGACTAAGGTTAGGTGACATCAGGGAAGGGTTGATCAAGAAGACGTGGCGGGGGTCGCTGTTTCCGTTGCCGCAGAACTGGATCCAGTGGCCGAGGTACTTGTAACCTGAGGTTCCTTTGTCTCGGCTTCCTTGACGGGATGCGGGGGCGAACGGATACCACCCTTCTTGTGCTTGGGTTTAGGTTTTGCAGCTTCGGCAACGAGCCTATTAATCACATGTTGATAAGAGACGACCACAAGAACCTAGCAGCGGAAAACTCACCGCTCGAGTTCTCGTCTCTCTTCATCCGACTCATCTGGCTGAGCGGCCTTGAATACTTTACCCATATCAATCAAACCCTACGCAAAGATAAAAAGAAATAAGCGGTTTGAACCATGGGGTCTCGCAGAAGTCGGGTTAGGGACGTGGAATACCTTAGCACGATAGAGCAACACTCGCTCCGATACGGTCGAATCTTTGAGCACATTATCGACGACCTACAGTAGATTTAGATTATCATCAGGGCCTGAATTTGCTTCGCGAACATGATGGAGGTGATGATGTACGTACCTCTCGGAGAACCTGGACGACCTCGAGTCGTGCTCCTCGCCATGAAGCAAGCAACATCTTTCCTGTCATGTCCATTTCTAATGCTCTCAGTTCGTCTTCACCAGCTTCGCCTTTAAGTTGAGCCTTTTCCATTTCCTTCATCGAATGTCGGTAGTGAGTTGGTTTTGGGAGGACGTCTGACATACCTGAATGACATCCCGTACACTCAAGCTGGCAGGGTGGGATAATCAACTTTCATGCTGATGTATGCAATGAAGGCAACGGCTTACGCGCTTCCAAGGACTCCCCACATATCTTTCGCCACAGATCCTTTCTCCTTTAACTTTGACCAGAATCCAGGACTTCAACATCCCATTAGTACTCTCGCATCCTAACAGAAGAGAAAGGGGCAGCAGACTCACATCCCAAGCAACTTCTTGCTCTTCAAAAACGTCGTCCCCTTCATAACATACACATGCCCAATTGCATGCAACAACTCCACCCCAAAGCTCTCCAACTTGAGATCCTCAGCCTCCTTCCCAATCTTGGTTAACCATGCCTTGGTCTCCGGGTCATTGAGACCTCCAGGATCTTTCGCCTCGACATACGGCCGCAGTCGTTCAGCGAGCTTCTCCGTGAGTGTCTTTATCCGCTCTTTCATCACTTTCCGGCGTTCCTCTTCCTGTTCGCGAATCTTTTCGCGTTGCTGACGCTGCTTTTCGCGGAGTTGGGCTCGTTGTTGCGCAAGGTCTTCGGCTCCCCCATGAGATCCTTTGCCTTCCGTGGGCGACGTGGTGCCGTTGGTGCCGTTGGTGGTGCTAGTGGCGTTGGGTGGTTGGGTTGGTTGGGTTGTAGATGATGACTCGGGTTGAGGTTCGGAATGAGCCTCAGGGGCGATGTTTTGTGGTTGAGAGGTCTCTCCAGACTTGTTGGCATAGTACTGTTGATTCAATTGTCGTTCAATTTCCGCCTTTTCCTCTTCACTCATCATGTTCGTCGCTGCCTTGGTCATGTCCTTCATGATCGTAATTTCCCCAATCTGTGCAACAGGCGCATAAGCATACACCGTGAGACAAGGAAGCATTTTATGAAGAAGGAACACACGTAGTCAACGAAACGGTCACCACCAAAGATGTTCGCAAAGAAGCCAGCAGCATCCTCCATCTTGATCTCTGTCCCCTCCTTCTCCATCATCTTCTTCCCGTTCTTGTCATACACTGCCCGCAGGTTCTAGGGATCGATAACAGCAGTGGAGCTCGTCAACCATGATGCCTGCACAGCACAGATAGGAGAGTGGACGTACGGGGTCAGACAGGACCTGGTAGGCTTTGCTGCGCAAGCAGAGCGGATGAGTAACAGCATTTGGAGCTGGCTGAAGAAATATAGGAGTGTACCTGATCTCCTTGAATTTCTCCTCTGCCTCTGGAGAGGGGTTCTTGTCGGGGTGGTACTACATGGACGATATATTCGTGGCCAGAAGTGTTCAGAAGAAGGGGCCACAGACCTTCATCGCGGCTTTACGGTAGCCCTTTTTAAGGGCAACGTCGTCTGCATCGACTGAGACACCGAGCTAGAAGATAACGCATATAGCGAGTGCACTGTGGTGGCAGAGGATAGGACTTACGAGGTCATAGTACTCTGTCTCGACGGGAGCCATGTAGGGAGGATGTGGAAAGAGGGCAAAGGGCGAATGATGATGTCGGCGGGATAAGTCGAAAATAAAATAAAATAAAATAACAAAATACAGCTGTGTGCTCTACAAAAATAACTGCAAAGTGATACGTGGTCGGTGAACTGGTACAAGATAAAAAAAAAAGGCTGGTCGATACAAAGGGGTCTACGGAGCATGCAAAGTTTCATGTTAACAATCACCGCGGCTGCTCGACGTCCCCTAAAGACTCGAATCTGACCGCCTTCCGCGGCACAACAGCCGTACTTTTCTTCTGGCCCGCGGCCACAGCCTCAATCGCCAACGCAGGCGACGACGCGCTTCTCTTCCTTTCTCCCGGCAATAGCTTTGCCACCCGTAGTTTTATAGCCGCAAGTGCGTTACTTGCGCTCCCAGCCGGCTGTAGGCGTGGGGAAACAGATGACGCGCTCGTGCTGACAGCGCCCGGAATCATGTGAAAAGACGTGGACGTGATTGTTGAAGACGAGGCTGACGCAGCTGTGGGCAGAGGTAGCGTATGTAGGGCGGACGAGGGTTCGGACGCAGATGCTGACGAGGAGGCGAGGCTTGGTTTTTTGAGAGATGATCGGAGAGGTGTGGTGGGTCGGGAGGATGACGAGCGATGTGAATGTGATGGTGACCGCGAGTGCTGGCAGCGTGGGGGTGAATGGAGGTGGGGTGTACGGGAGACGTGCAGACCCATTGCGATCTGCTCTATCGTTGGACGTACAGATGCCGAGGGAGGTTCGCGGAAGGTGGTCGAAGAACGTGGAGTTGTTTCCTCCGGGGTTGAATACATGTGCATGGACTGTGAATGGGAGTGCGAGCGCCCATGGCGTTTTGCATTGGGCTTAATTGAGCGTCTGACAGAAACAAGAATGCGAGAGGCAGAGCGGGGCTGGGGGGAATTGTGGTCTGGCATGGTGCTTGTGGGATTGTTTGTTGGTGAGGAGATTTAATAGCAAAGGGTCGACGTGGGCTGGCGCCTGCCCCTGGCTCGGACTTTCCCGTTTCAATCGCCCCTACCTTCATCCGTCACACCGACTTACCAAACCTTTGCTCCGGCCTTCACACCTCCATACCCACCAGCTGCTCATCCGTTTTCCAGCTCATCTTCCAACGGGACTGTGGGTCGAGTGTAAAAATAGTGTTTCTATTAGTGCCGATACCAACATACAGCTGTGCTAATATACATTTTCTACCCATGCACTTCCATTTCTTCCTCTATCTCCTCCTCTTCTCCCTCATCGTCTTCATCATCCACCTCTTCTTCCTCGCTTTCACTCCCACTGTCACTCTCATTGAAGATCAGCGAAATATACTCATCACCCAGCTGTGCACTCTCCGCAGTCAACACCACCTTCTCCGTGCCATGCCCTCCGTCTCCACCACCACCTCCGTCCACTTGCATCTTTTTCGTCTCGGCTTCTTTCTCTCTACCGTCATTGGCGGTTCGGCTCCCACTGTCTTTCTTCGCCCATTTCGCATTGGCTTTGATCACGTGCGGCAACTTGCACCCCTTCGTCCTGCATTCTCCCGTCTCCTCAAACTCTGGACACTCCCTCACGTGGTTCTTGTCGCAGTCCACTCCTTTTTCGCAGTATCCTAGCACAGCAAAGTCCTTGCACACGCCTTCCTTCTTGCCTACGTTCACATGTGGGAATAGACATTTTTCTTTTGTGCAACGGCCTCGGTTCAGGAAGTGTACACACAGTGGCGTGCGCTCCGGTGTCGGATTATGCGAAAGGTTGCATGTGTCCGCCGTTTTCGGGCAGTCGCCTTGCATAAAGTTCCAGCAGATAGCAATTTTATTCGGGTCATGTTGATATGGGCACGTTAATCCTCTTGAGCACGTTCCTGAATATCCGGTCAATACGCGATTGACTTGTATGAAAACGGTTCACACTTACCTGTCTTTGTAAACCTCGAGCAGGGCTTATCAATTTTGCGTATCGTAGCCTTCTTCGACCTACAACAAACCAAAAAATATTCCCCAAAGACAGGGAAGAAAAAGAAAACCAGGATGTCAGTAAACCAAGATCTCTCCAAATACACCCAACAACAAAGCGCAGATGTATCCGGAGAACGCCTAAAACAGTCCACATAACGATATAAATAAAAAGGACAGACTTGGCATAGGGTCGGTTCGTGTTGTCCAACGTCATATTCCGGCTCGTTGGTCGTCCTTTCGGTTTGTACATTCTCGATCTTGGCATGAGGTGGCCACGAGTGCCTGTTCGCATGAATGCGCCCGGTACCGGTGGACCTGCTTTCTTTGCCTTCGTTTTCGGTTTCGCCACTAAGCATTGCATGAGCAATCGATCTCTTAATGAGCAAAGTGCACAGTGACTCACAGTCTTTCCGCACCAACGACCGCTTACTAGCTTCAAACGCCACACCACCAATAATAACCTCCTTCCTCCCACCAGCACTCGCAGCCGCAACACCATCCTTCACTTTCTCTTCACCACTCCCACTACCAGTATCCGATGCATTACTCATGCTGTTCAAAGTCCCAGCAGCAGGTGCAGAAGTTGCAGCAGTCTCTTTTCCCTTCCCATTCGCGCTCGCACTCGCACTGTTACTAGCAACAAGTCCAGGTCTCACATATTGCTTATGTGGACCAGCACCTCCAACCATCCCACCTCTCCCTCTCCCTCTTCCTCTATACCCGCCACCACCATATCCACCATACCCAGCGCTGTAACCGTAACTCTGGGGCTTGCTGGTAGTATGCGATGACCCAGACGCGGAACCGTACTTGTGTTGGTTGATAGTAGCTGTTAGCCGCAAAACGTCAGACACACAAGGGAAAATGGAAGAAGAAAACAGCAGTACCTGTCAACCGCGCGATTTCGTTCCTCATTTGATCCTCTACTGACATTGCACCAGCACCACTCCCGCTCGCGGCCGCACCAGAAGGTGAAGACGCCATTACGAGACCAAAAAAAAAATGGGCCAAGTAAACGAACCAAGAAAAAACGGGCGGAGAAAATTCCAAGGGTCAGACAAATATCAAGGTAGGTATTAAGAAGCAAAACAGCCGGATGACAAAAAAGGTCCTCTGAGAAGTCGTTTGGTTTCCTGAGGTCCTTATCAATCGAGAACAGGTATCCGTATACGTCGTGAGTCACCTCGAGAGTCGTTGAAGTTTGTTGTTGAAGAAAAGACGTTGACTTAGTGAAGGGTTCTAACAAAGAAGTGGTAATCTACTTAAAGCACAAGGAAGCGGGGGATTTGATTACTAACCTGCGCCATAGAGATACAAGGGTCACGAGACCTTTACTGGACGATGGACGGGCTTTCGCAACTCTCCTCCTGAGCACACAGAGTACCCAAGAATCGCACCATCATACTAGTTGCCCTCCTTGAAACGAAAGTACACAAACAAAAATACAACGCTAATCCTACATTATGACAGTCTACAGGCTACCTATAATCCATCCACGTCCTCAATAATCCCCTTCCAACTCTTCGCAACACCGGCCATTACATTATCCACATCCGCTAGGCTTGCCTCTTTCCTAAACACCTCCATGTACACCTCCGCCGGTTCTCCCGTTGTGCCATTATCTGGTGTAATATGTGTCCGGCGCGCCATATGCCAGTGTTGCGGATTTTGCCCTCTTGAGAATACCTCCGAAATTTCCGGGTCTCTAAGAACATTTGAGAGTGTACGGTCAGAAAAGGCGTGAGGAACGTAGCAGGGGAGGTGCAACAATACCTGTCTTGTAGTGCCTTTGCTTCATATAATAAACCAGACTTTGACTGGAAGTTTCTGCTACCAAAGGTATATTTTCCTGTGGAGGCGATATGAACATCTAGCGGTTGGAGAATTCTTGTCGCGGACGGTAATGAGTCACTCGTGCTAATGCAAGAAGGGTTTGAATCGCCTATCAACACATCGACGAAGGGACCAAAGGACTCACGATTTCAACATCTCTTCCTGCAGGACGTCCTCTACATCCTCAAAGAACTTCTCCGACTTGCTAGCCACACAGTCAAGGTGTTGCTGGATATCATTCTCATCCTCCATTCGGTCACCTATCAGGGCTAACATCCACTGTCCCTTCTACAGTTACAATTATATTCAGCATGCCACAACATAAAAAGGGAAAAAACACATACGAGCAAGAAATATACCCTCTTCTGAGTTGTCATTAAAGTATCATTGCTTTCCTGCAGGTGAATCATCTTCTTCAAGAAAACAGGCGATGGTCTGGGTGTTACAACATCTGGCTCTCGTATTGTTTTCTTCTCTTCATCCTCTTCATCTTCACCCTCCTTCTGTTCAGCATCACCCTGCTCGTTTAACGAAGTCTCTTCAGCCACTCTCGAATCCTGTCGTCCAGCATAGGGCGGTAACATGTGCCCAACTGTTGTACCCGAAGAATCATACCTAATGGTGGAGGATCCTTCATCTCCCTTCAAAGACGTAGGAGGCGAAACGTCGGACGAAATAGCATCGTCCAGTGCGTTCTGATCCACCTGCGTTTCTGCAACCGAGCGTTTATCCGTATCATCTTGATCCAGGCTTTCTGTCGACGTATCTTTCCCGTCCTTGTTCTCTCCAGGTTCCACGGAGTCCTTAATCTCACGCGGTTGTTCCATGCTCGCCCTCGGTGACGAACGCGAGGAGGACACGGCCGTACTCCCCGCGGACGAGTTTTTGGATGAGTTCCGTCCGAAAGTCAACACCCCACCCCAATTCCACTTCCTTACATCCATCGCTTGCATATTCAAAAAAACCCCACTTTTACTGGAACCATCTTGCGTGCCGACAGAACCTTGATTGTCCTTGAGTCCTTCCGTGCCTTTGATGGTAGCTTGTGAGGATCCCAACAGGCCATCCTCGTGTATTGAAGGATCGCGTGGCGGAGGGATTAATGACATGAGGTACAGCGGTAACGATATCGGGTAGTCTTTTTCAAGGAATGCTGTTGACGGAGCAATGTTTAAGGGTGCGAGAAGGAGCGGGGTGAGTTCATCTGTTGGCATATCATCCTTTAGACCGTCTAGAATGGGGAGGAGGGCTTTGAAATGCGGATGTAGCGCAACACCTGTAAAGTCACGCAGTTCAATCGTCCCAGTCCGTCAACAAAAGAGGGGATGACGCTCACCAAGGTGTTGACCGAAATCACATCCATCTTCTAACGACCACGACCATGCCCATGGTGTCCAAAATCTCTCCAGCTGCAGAGCTAAAGCTTCTTGCCCAAGGTTATTCAGAGTTTCAGTAAAGGTGCCATGGGTCAACTATCGAAAAGAACAAATGATTAGTGTCAAACTGTAACCCAAACTCCTTCCAAAAATACTCAAATACTCACCTTGAATCGTTCATATCCCCTCATGATATCCTCCTTCAGCGCTCCATCTTGCACAGAGCCGTCTTCGTAATCGTATACCAGACCCTCGCGTACATCTGCCCTTTTGTCCTTCTCCTTTTCCTTCCCTTTGTTCTTTGCTTTATCCGCTGACTTACTTCTGGTCTTATCCTGCACAAGACGGGGCGTTTTTGCCAGTTCGACGCACTGTGATCGAATGCGACGGAACAAAAGGAAGTGAAGTGAAGGAAATCGTGATTTCAACGTTCATTACGTTCTGCAGAAAAGCTGTTGGGGACACTGACAGCATGGATCCAGAAATTAGGTTCAGGAGAGACCATAATCATTCTCCTTGTTTGTGAATGAAGGGTATCCAGTGGACTCTCCGCACTAAACATCCTGTATAACCGAGTGTCGGTCAGAAAGTTGAGATCCAAAATCCATCGATGCAGACAAAGGACGAGAGAACGCACTCCGCAAAACTCACAAGTGCCTTCGCCAGCCCAATCTGTCTCAGCATCCTATCCCTCGAGACGGCTCTCTCCTTGGAGGTGTAGAATAAGATATGGGCCTGTTCTTCTGCATCTTCGTCGTCGCCGTTCGCTGGACCGGTGCTGCGCAGAGACGGATTATAGATCGTCAAGTAGACAAGGTTGGGAGGGGTCCTGTTCATGTCACGATTCTACAAGTCCATCTTGAGATTGTCCCTATGACTTCGGGCTTTTCCACGCAACATCATGACGCACGTTGCATGGAGTCGCCGCCGTAAACCACGCTTTTCTTCTACTGGTCTCAGCTTATCATTTCGTCATACACCATGTCGTGTGTATTGTGTGTAAGTTGGTTAGGTATTAATGAGGAATCTATCATAGCACTGTTATAACAAAATGTGATATGTCCGTTTAGGAGATACTAAAGCTCAAGGCGACTTCCCCGCAGTCTCACTCCCGAGGTCCTCTACTGCAGTCGTAAAAGTTTTCTGCCCAGTCTCGTTCGTGTTCTCCGAGGAGGCATTCGAATATGATGGCGATGCCAGATTGCTTCCCGAGTCCACCCAAGGATCCGACGCACTGGGCGACGACCTCCGTATACTCAAGCTCCTCGATCTGATGTCGCCATACGGGGAATCATTCCATGTCATTTCCACCGGATTCGCAAAATCTACGTCTGCGTCCAATGACAATGCCGGCGAGTTTCTGTTGGACGTAGGTCCGCCAAACAATCCGCCGAATTGTCCATCCGCATCGTCTCCCTCCAGGGCTTCCATGTATACAGGATCTGATTGAGCTTCCTCAAAGTCAGGAGGGTCATCGGAAGGCGTCAAAGAAGACGCGGATGCCCCCGATCGCATTGCCCATCGTCCATTCTCCCTCTCCAAACGGTCCGAGAGATGAGCGGCTGGAGGACCCATACATGAAAGTTTGCTATCGTCGGGCGGTGTCGGTAATCCGTTATCGGCGTTGATGTCAACAGTAATAGGGACTTCTTGAACGGCGGCAGGGGGCGAGGTCTCCATGGTGTTTCCGCATTCTTCTGCTTTTGCTTTGTATTCAGCGATACGTTCCTGGGTTTTACCTCCAAGGGGCTTGCTGGTCCGGCGTCGGTAAAAGAGGAGGTACGCGTCGGCGTTCTGTTGTTACCCAGTCAGCCTTGAGCCACCGAAAGCTAATCAGAAATGTAGTGCTCACAACTGCATCTTCAGGCTTCGCCGGTTTTACATAAGAATCGTCAAAGTGATACCACTTGCCATTATGGTGGTTCAGAGCGTACGCCCGATAATGACCGCCTCCGAGTCCACCAATATGCTCATCAACGCCGAACAAATCGTAAGTCAGCGGTTCATCAAGGCTCGTGAGGTTCAGTTCCTCGATTTTGACTCCTTGCGCCTGCAACTTCTTCGCAATGGCCCTCTCTCCAACCATATTTTCCAGGTCTAGACCCTCTATCGGGAAATCAATGAATGCGTCAATCTTATCACGAAGCGTTCGGCTATTGCTGAACCTCTTCAAGTGCACAACAAGGACATCCGGCGCCTTCCACAAATCAAACCTCTTCGTCGCCTGCTGATGCTTCTTGCAACGAGGGCAATACCACAGATCATCCTCTCCAAGCTTCTCTTCCTTCGTAAATTCATCCAGACAATCCTGCAACGAGATCCCCCTGTTCTTCTTCTCCTTGGCAGCCCTCAACGATTCTTTATACTCTGGATGGATGAAGTCTTCCCAAATATCCCAGCGTGCGTGTTCGAATCGATTGGAAGGGTCGCCGAAGTAATACGCCTTCATATTCTCATCGAACTCGCAGTAGATTGCGTCGCCTTCGCGAAGCAAGCTTCCACGAGTACCGAGCATCTCCTCCCGATGTTCCCATGACTCCCATTTACTTGTGATGTTGGCCCCATAGTTGGTTGTCCCGAACTCTTTGTGATTGGTGTGGAGGCGGAGGTTGAAGACACCCTTCTTGTATCCGATGACTTTGGGCTCGCCAGCCTCGACAGGTTCCGGGCTTTCTTCATCCACAACCATCCCTTTCTCGTCAACAATATCTGCCTCCTCAGGAACATTCTCCACTGTCACTACATCACCGTTCTCCCCGATTTCTGTGATAGTATCGGGAGCACCGGGAGCACCCAACTGGGCCTGGATTTCTGGAATACCGGAGCTGTTGTCGTGTTCCCAGTCGTACAAATCACGAGTATTGTTCGTGAAACGGACGAGACGTTCCATAACAGCATCGTAGATTACATTCACATCAGTGGCGTCCCCGGGCTTAATGGCGACGACGGTGGGATAACCAAAGAGTGTAATACGGGATGAGTAAGAACTCCATTGACCTGTGCTCTTCTCATCGCAGAGGAACACGGGGAGGATCAATGGGTCCTCGGGCCGCCTCTTGAAAGTTCGCGATTGCTGAGCGTTGCAGGACAATTCGAAACAGACTATAATGTCATGGTCAGACATATCGCCAACCATTACGCTATCGTCCAAGTTCTTGTAAAATCTGTGGTTGAAGATCTCTAGGGTCAACAACTAAAGGAGAATAACGTCAGGCTGTGTGATGGGATAAGACGAATACAAGCTCACGTTGTCTGGAATCGTGTTCATCCATCGACCTAGGAGATTCCTGAGGTCCCTGAATGACGCATCGCGATTAAGCTCGATTGGCACCTGTTCAAAGGGTCACTATGTGTTGACGTTTTGGGGGCGAGTGCGAACCTTGAGGTGAGGTAGAGAGGGGTCATTGGGAACATAAAAGATGGTGTGTGCCCACTTCTTCTCGATCGGGATTGGAAGTGTCAAGTACATGAAGGGGTCGAAAGTGATCGAGACCTAGAAGGCTACAATTAGCAGGGACAAAAGTAATCAAAGCGGTGACAATACCTTTTCACATTCGGGGCAAACAAGTGTGCTCTGATACTGTCCTTGGAAAAGGTCGACAATCACACTATCGTTACGCAAGAGGTAGCCGTCCCAGGACTTCTTGGCTAGCTGAACCAGTTCGAGATCTCCTCCACCTTCCCAGTCGGGCTTCTCCACATAGGGCTTTTTGAGTATGCGATTCAAGTCTTCATGTAAACCATCTAATAAGAATGCGACAAGTTCCTGCGAGTCATGTTGCTGATAACCGCTAAATTGCGGTGCAAACTTTTGAAGTGCTTGTTTGAATTCGCGGGGAGAGTAAGATGTAGAAGGCCCACTAGTAGCCCAAATGCGCCGGAGGAGAGCGCCAAAGGCTTCTGCTATGGCTCCACCCATTCCGAGTGGATTGTCGGCGTTGAGTTCATCCTCGAACACACCACCTACATGACAGTTAAGTCGTAATACATCGTGCTGATAGAATGAGACGCACTGAGGAAGTAGTCTGTGAGTTCTTTAGTGTGTGCAAGGCACTGCAAGGCCGAGTTCATGAAGCAGGTGTTACCCATATTGGATAGTCCGAGTGTACCAGGCTCCAAAGTCCGCATGTTCCGCGAATTGAGGAGAGGAACAGCTGGGGAGGCTTTAGAAGGGGGAGATTTGAGGGGAGAGGAGTCAGTGCTCCGGTTCTTTGATGAAGATGGTGTGTTACCCATTCTGTTGAAGAAGCCATCGCTGGAATTGAAAACGGGCAGAGTGACAGTTGGGAGTTGAGGCTGTATTCCCCTGGAGTCGAGGATCCAGCATTCAGGTGACTTGAATTCTACGACAAATCCGTCCCCTGATTCCAACCCTTCCTCCTCCAGAGTCCTGGCGCTCTCCTCTATGATCTTGCCTCTGGCAGCCCATACTCGTTCAGATGGAAACTCGTAATGATCCCAACCTTCATCATTGGATTCGACTCGCCAGATACGATACGGGGCTGTGGTCTGCTCCGGCGTTTTCACAGCTTCAGCCAACTTCATACACAACATTGCCATGTTTTCTCCAGACGAGATAGTGATCCATTGGCAAGGGGAATGATCGGCACGCAACGCTCGACGTGGTTTGGCGAGAGGAAGGACCTTGAAACGAGGAGGATGGAGCTCTAGGGTGGGTTCTTTCATAGCACCTCTCGGAATTACAAGCCTGGCGAAGGTGTGCGACGGTTTTCCATACCTTCATCGAATATGAGCAAAAGAAGCAACATCCCAGATGATTTGTAGGACAAACCAGATGGTGAAGCAGTGCCACACATCGTAGGGAACGAACTCAACGTCCTCACCCTCCAGAAGACCCTTCTTGAGGTTCCCTTCAGAATCAACGAGAGGGGCATTATCCACTGGTCCCAGTTCCTCCTCTGTGACAACACCTTCCTTGTCCTCCTCTCCGGTACAAGCCTTCCTCCAGCGCTTCCACCAACTCTGTGATACGAGGAACCAGGTTTCACCGATCTCCATCTGCTTTTTCTTTTTCCCCTCCACAAACGTCAGCTTCTCCACAAGCGTCATGCTATGTGCAACGTCCATTTCCTGCGGTTGCTGAGGTACCGTAAGGGTTGTTGGGATAGAATCTTCTCCTTGAGATGCCATGTATGCATCGATGCCTTGGTTCTGATCTGCGAGAGATAATGTAGACATCTGATCAGTCTGGGTATTCTGGGACGTGGCGTCTTGGGCAGGTGCCTCCGAGACTGCACGCTTCACAGATGCAGAAGATTTGTCCGAGTGCATTGATTGGCTGCGCTGACGTTTTCTGCTTGGCTGGGCTGGGTTGTCGTTGGATGTGGGAGAGGGAGAGCTGGCCGGGGAAGGGAGTTGGTTCATGTTGGACGATGAAAGGACAACTTAGACAACCTGAGCCAGTTTGTGTAGAACAAAGGACAGTTTATAGCCAGCCTTCAGTCAAGGAGCAGACGCGTACAAGCTCATTCTGTCACCGTCACACTCCTTGCCTCATGTCACACTCATTAACGGTCCAGTCTATCTATCCGCACAAGACCGGCCCCATCGTTGCCCTTCTTTCTCCCAAACCACAATGTCCATCCACAGTATGCATGTATGCGCTTACATACCCATCTTTATGCTCACATAATTACAGGCAAGCATTTCCTGAATAAATCAGAGACCCTTGTCGTCGACTCCCTCAAAGGCCTCTGCGCCATCAATCCCCAACTCGCGCTTGATGTTGAGAACAAGAGTATGGTGCAATATGCTTTGCGCAGTAACATAACTGATGTCTATCGGATTAGCCGTCTTTATTGCGAAACAGGATCGTTCCAAAGTCGCCCTCATGTGCGGCGGAGGCTCTGGCCACGAGCCTGCCCACGCCGCTTTTGTAGGTGGGTAGCCCGCACCTTTCTATCTTGAGTCACTCTATGAGCTAATATCCAGGCGAGGGCATGCTCACAAGTGCGTCGTACCCTAACGATAGATAGCTTCTGCTTAAGTGGTCCAGGCGCGGTATGTGGAAACGTCTTTGCTTCCCCCAATGCCAGCCAAGTCCTTCGTGGCATAGACTTGATCAACAATGAAAAAGGGTGCGGAGAAATGTTGCCATCGGATACCACTGTACTGATGTTACAATAGGACCGTGATTATTGTCAAGTGCATTTGTCCTTTTTCCGCGATGTATATAAGCCCCTAATTACCTCCAACAGGAATTACACTGGCGATGTTCTCAACTTTGGCCTCGCCAAGGAGCAGTACGCTGCCCTTCACCCAGACAAGGCGGATCGCGTCAAATTCGTCGTAGTTGGCGATGACGTCGCCGTCGGTAGAGCCCAGGGCAAGATCGTTGGCCGTCGGTAGTACCGTATTACGTTTCATGGAAGGTCTCCTCCCCTAACCTCTCCTGAACAGAGGGCTTGCTGGGACGGTGTTAGTTTACAAGATCGCTGGTGCTCTTGCCAACCGTGGTGCTTCCCTGGATGAAGTGCATCAAATGGCAGAGTGGATTTCTCAACACATCGCCACCATCGGCGTCAGCCTCGGCCATGTCCATGTGCGTTCAATTACAAATTTCCGTCCCAAAATGGCACTGGGCCTCACATTCTCTTCGGTTCATGGATAGGTCCCCGGAACGGCTGCCCTCCAGTCTAACTTGGGCCCTTCCGAGGTCGAGATCGGAATGGGCATTCACAACGAGAGTGGTCATCAGACTGTTTCTCCAATCCCACCACTGTCGGAGCTGATTCCGAGGTTGATCGACATGATGACATCAACTTCAGACCCAGACCGTTCCTTTATCCCATTCACAGGCAAAGATAATCTCGTGTTGCTCGTCAATAATCTTGGTGGTTTGAGCGAACTTGAACTTGGAGCAGTTGTAGCTGAATCACGCAATACTCTTAATGCTCGTGGATTCACGGTTTCGCGCGTTCTATCCGGTAGCTTCATGGTAACCTATTCGTTTCTGGGCTCAGATTCACTTCTCAAAATTTCCGCAGAGCAGCCTGAACATGCCCGGGTTCTCGCTGACACTCCTTTTGTTACCCCGTGAAGGGGATACCTCTGCTCCTCCTGCACGACTGATCTTATCCCTCTTGGACGATAAACCCAACGTTCCTGGCTGGCGATGGTCTTCCAGTGAGCCTCCCGCAGAAACCGCTCAATTTATCGAGCGAGCCGCTGCAAACGAACAGCAGAGCAAACCTCGAATTTTGAAAGCGCACAATCCCGATGCATTTGTTCAAAGTATTCAACAAATAGCTAACGCCCTGATCAAAGCCGAGCCCGAGATAACAAGAATGGACTTGATCGCTGGCGACGGCGATTGTGGACTTACGCTGAAGGTACGAATGGCTCAACTATCAGTTGTCGACATCTTCTGACAGTTCCGCAGGCAGGTGCTGAAGGTGCGCTTCTGCTTTGCACTCCAGCCCTCAACTGACTTTGTCTATTGTCTAGCTGTGCTGAAGAAAGTCAATGAAGGAGTCATCAATGGCGATGACGTCGCAGGGTCAGTCTTCGCGGTATCCCAGATTTCAGAAGAGGTTATGGGTGGAACCAGCGGCGCGTTATACTCGTATGTACTCCTCGTGTACCTGTGTGACTTGAACTCATTCTCCGCAGGATTTTCTTCTCTGGGCTCTCCCAGGCCCTGCAGAATTCGGCAGAGGAGAAAGTGACTCCTCATACTTGGGCAGAAGCCTTGAAAGCAGCTTTGGACAAGTTGTACACCTACACCCGTGCTCGTCCCCCTTCTCGTACACTCGTCGACCCTCTTGCAGCCTTCATCGATACTATTTCCTCGGGTGATGGCAAGAACTTTGCAGATGCCGTCCGCGCTGCAACTGAGGCTGCTGAAGCGACCAAGAATTTAGAAGCTAAAGCTGGGAGAAGTGCATATGTTGAAAGTGATAGACTCAAGCAAGAACAGATTCCTGATCCGGGTGCGTGGGGTGTCAAGACGATTTTCGAGAATATCGCCGCTTGAGACTCTGGGAAGCTAGTACCTATGGCAGGGAATATGACAAGAAATGAAGTCAAGGATTGATGAGATGGATTGTTTTAATTTCTACTTAAAATGATGCTCAGTTTCCAGAAAATGGATATGTACCTCCAGAGGTCTCCCTGATGGAGTGCATGAAAACCCATATCTCGTTCATCTCTCGTGTTACCATTATCACTCAGTTCGACCGTCATATATAGGCAGTTGAATGCAAGTGATAAGCAATCGGCACAGGTATCAATGGTGGATTGGAATGGTTCGGAGCTCAAACATCCAAATCCTCTTAAATCAGATGTCCACTCCCATATTTCTTCCATCTGATGGTGCTAAATTTAGTGTTTATACTGATCGGGGCGCTAAGCCCGCTTGCCACAGCTACCACATTGCTTACTGGATCCCAGGCTCCGAGAGCCGGGAGTAGTACATATCCGTTCAAATTTGTAAAACCATGGAAGCTTCTGGTTAACAGGACCCCGGATTATCCCTGCGTATTTCACATCCCCGTAATCCGGACAACCTTCTCCAAATTTGGGAAGCCAAATGCCTGTTTTCTTGAATTGCAGTGACAAAAACACGCATATCCTTGACAGAAAGCATGGGAATCTTTTCCGGTCCAGGTTAAGGAAGAACCAAAATGTGGAGTTTGGGTAAGTAAAGCTGAGAGGATAATTCGGGGTCCTCGGGTATCACATTTCACAGAATTTTGATGAAGCTCCCTGGTGGAGGAGGTTTCGGAGTCTGAATGCTCAGGAGTGTTCTTCGTGTGTCCAATAAACTCAAGGGCACGGGTGTTGTGTCCTTTGTTCCCATATGTACTTCTTTGGAATTGGACCTCGGCCCCTGATCTGTTGTTATATTTTGATGGATCAACTGAGGCTTACACCTCTGTGTCCGATACAGCCTACACCCCTGTCGTTTGTAGGACCCACCTGGTGTTGCCTAATGCATTAAAATGTGTGAGTATGTGCGCACAATACACAACTGAGCAGATATGACTTCTTGTTGGCGTTGTCACTGTTGGTGCCATTAATCACTATCAATCCTGCACGTGATTAGTGACGCCGCTCAAACGTGACGGATATTGAAAACCTCCGAGTACAGTTTTTCCTCACCTATTTTACCAGAAGTGCACGCAAATCCTACCCCATGGGCCAGACCACATCTACTCCTACTCATGATCGGCCATCGGTAGTACCCACAGGATGTCCCATGCATCAGGAGAATGCGTCAGCAGCAGCAGAACCTCCAGTAGCGAAATGTCCCGTTGACCATGCACAGACACCGCAACTGAAAGGCGCACAATGCCCCGTCGAGCATGACAAGTCTCAATCCCAAAAGGCTGCTCAATGCCCTGTTGACCATGGCAAACTGAACCCGCTAAATAACATGCCTGACCTTGCGAATGCTCGGCAGCCTGGCCAAGCTATGGATCTCCCAACAACACGGACCGAATCCTCGATTCCAAGGGACGATAAAGAGAAATGGGAGTACCCTTCGCCCCAGCAATTTTACAATGCACTTGTGAGAAAGGGATGGGAGACACCGGAAGAGCACGTCGAGGTTATGGTTGAGATACACAACTTCTTGAATGAAGAAGCTTGGCAGGAAGTGTTAAAATGGGAAAAGCGACAGTACGAGTACGTTATTTTCAGAATCTTCTTCAGATTTGTTTTCAACAATATCTTCTACTGTGTTGTGTTCAGTGGTGATGATGTCCAATTGGCAAAATTTAAAGGACGTCCAGGAGAGTTATCCCCGAAAGCGCGGCTCTATATGCTGGCCGGATGGCTTCTTCCGTCTCGTTTCGGGTATATTTACAGTACCTATCGTCTGGATCATGATACTAACACCACTGCATTACAGGAGCGAGCCACCTTTTGATCGTCACGACTGGATCGTTCGCAGACCAAAGACTGGTGAAGAGGTCCGCTACGTCATTGACTATTACTCCGCTCCACCTGAACCGGATGGTTCGCCTGTATTCTCGCTTGATGTCCGCCCAGCTCTTGACAGTTTTGCGAGCTTGAAGGAGCGGATAGTTGTTGCGACTGAGGAAGCCTGGGCTGCCTTGCGTGAGAAGGAGAAAGCGTCAAGTCGGTCCTCTGGAACCGATGATGCTCGCCACCATCACTGAACCTTTCCACCGAGACGACTTGTGTGAAATTTACCCCCCTCTCTGCTCATACACATAGATATATCATTTCTTACTATTATTATCTACTCCCCTGTTCTGGAGTTTTGATGTAATAGGTCCACGCGGAACACATTTACGATTGCTGAATGTCGTCTAGAGATAGGAGAGTTATGTTTCCTGTCTATGGTACAACAAACTCTGCCGCATGTCAACCCCGAGCTAAGACTGCTCAACAATCCAACCAAGTAGGAGTTTGGACAATGACAATCTCCCGGGAT
The DNA here is from genome assembly GCA_018524395.1 of Podaxis carcinomalis. Classification (NCBI taxonomy): domain Eukaryota; kingdom Fungi; phylum Basidiomycota; class Agaricomycetes; order Agaricales; family Agaricaceae; genus Podaxis; species Podaxis carcinomalis. The sequence goes on along the minus strand of JAEUWJ010000540.1, from coordinate 117,001 downwards.
TGAGACCTGCGAGTACTTGCGCTATGGCTTCAAATGGACCTTGGCAGTGAGGACCCGGTCTGGGTGTAGAGAACCCGCGGGGCTAATTAACAACTGCCAAACTGTCAAGATCGCAATGAAGGCCGGCGTTGCAAGACCGCTGAGTGTTGCCACAAGAATGATCTCAAAAATTAATAATGGGCGCAAAGAAGACATGTGCTCAACATGCTCAACGGAAATTTTGGTTAGTCTATGACTCCGTCTATTGAACTCCACGAACGGAGAGTGTCCCATCACAGTGTTAATGCATTACTCATTGTGAAGAAGCGGTGTTTCATGGCTTACTTCGTGGATTGAAGTCAACTTGGTCTGGTGTAAGTGGCTAGAATGACTTGAGAGTTGAAAGAGGGGCTCGGATATCCACGCCCAGCATCCAGAATACGCTGTACGCCGGTGAGGTTTTGTTCTGATGGAGCGTTGTAGCTTCACACCGATGACATTTGTGTGCGGTTCGCTTTCTGTGATTATACGGGTTGTGAATCGGGTTACGAGATTCAAATTCGAGTGAGGGCAGGTGTAAGCACGTGATGCAAAAATCTTCTAAGTAGGACCTGATCGGGACAAGTCGAAAAGTCTGCAAACGCCAGTATGCTTCCCAGAAATCTCCAGGCTCTCGTCGTCCGCAATGCTGTCCGCGCACGTCCATTTGTCGCGCGTTCTGCAGCGTTCCCACCGCCATTCCGGATAGTTGCCACCTCCTTTAATACTGCTGGCTTCCATTCGTCATCGCGGTGGCGGAATGAGCTTCCCAAGTCCCCGTTCCAGACTTTCGTCGAGGTGCTCAAGGAGGAGCTGAAGAAGAACAGGGAGCTACAAGAAAATGTTAAACAGTTGCAGGGTGATGTCGACAAGTTCCAGGACTCAGAGGCCATGAAAAAAGCTCGCGCAGCGTATGAGCGTGCTCGGGTATGTGTTGTGTCATACCTGTTTGTGCTGGCTGCTGAGTTTCCTGAATACAGTTAACTTCGAGTATTAAAGAGAACCCCCGTTTACGAGCGGCAGCTGAAGAGCTCAAGAAAACCGGTGTTAAAGTCGGTGATGCTGTTTCTGAAGCTCTCAAGACTATGGAGGAGAGCGAAATTATGCGTGCCGTACGTCTGTCACTCCTTGCCATATCGTTGTTCGACTTATTCATTTGAACAGATTGCACGTGCGACCAACGCTGTGTCTACCACCATTGACAAAACTACTGAGCCCATTCGAAACACCGCTGCGTATAAGACGCTCGCAGAGACTCTTGTTGATGCTCTTGATGATTCGGGGAGCGCAAAACATGCCGGATTTGAAGAGAAGGAAGCTCGTCGACTGCGGAGACAAAAGCGTCTTGCTAAGGCTGGCAAGGAGAGGGGCATTGGGCGTGGTCGTGTAAAGGAGGATCCCGAGTCAGTCACCTGCATCTCACATCCTATATTCCACCTTATCCAATTCATAGAGCTGGCCAATCTCTTGTTCTACATAAGGATTCGCCACGACAAGAGGCTTGGAACCGTCTCAAAGAATCCAACCCTCTGCTCCGTTCCTTTGTCTCGATGCGCCAGGCTTATGATGAGTCGGAACATCCCCTCATTTCGTCAGTACGGTCTGTAACACAAACCATTGGCTCATGGTTCGATGAAAACGAGACGGCTCAAGTGCAACGACTGATGAAGGCACTCGACCCAACGTTCAATCGTGAGAGCTTTGAACGAGAGTTGAGAGAGTATATTGTCCCTGAGGTGGTGGACGCGTACTTGTCGGCCGACCAGGAAGCTCTCAAAGCTTGGTGCGGCGAAGCCGTGAGTGATTTTTTTTACGCACAATGACCGTCCTTGCCCTAAATTTCCCGAATTAATTCAGACCTACAATGTCCTTTGGGCGACTATGGAGCACTATCTCCGCCAGGGCCTGATCAGCGATAGCAAGGTACTTGACATCCGTCAGGTCGATGTGAGTTCGGTCTCTCACAAACTTATCTGCGATATCTAACAGAAAGCGTTAGGTCTCGGATGCCAAAATTTTGGAGAACAATGTCCCCGTTTTTCTCGTCACTTTTGTGACACAGGAAGTTCTTATGTTCCGCAATGCAAAAACGGGAGAAATCGCCGTTGGAGCTGATAACAAGGTGGAACAATGCGTATATGTGGCTGCTATCACCCGTGTAGAGGAGGAGCTCGATAATGAACTCACGGGCGGATGGAAAGTCATTGAGGTGTGTGATTTTCATGTCTTTTCTATGTCGGGAAGCTAACATCTACATTTAGATGGGCCGCCGTAGTGGCAGAGCATACCTCTAAGTCGATAAGTGTATTCCTGTTCGCAGACCTCATGCTTTCTCGTGTTATTCGTTATAACCCCACCGCTCATTCCTCATGATTAACTTAGTTACGTATATATTTTTAACATCCTGCATGGCTTATTGAAACGCAATACTTAGTCGTAATCGAGTAGATGAGTTTCCAGCTTGATACCATCATTTAGATCATAATATCTAGTTCACCAAGTGTTGCTCTCAGAATCGACTCGACACCTAGAGATGGCTATTTGAGTTTGGAACCTGGTTGTGCTTGCAGACGCGTATCACGTGTTGTCATTGATTTCGCGTTCTTCTCACGATAGGAAGCGTAATAGTCACAACCATAGCACCTCTCCGCAGGTGCTATACGACCGATCATCCCTCCAAGCTGCCTCCCCACAATGTCGAAATCCCAGTCTGGACTGGGAAGGGTTAAACGCGAATGGTCGAATGCTTCCATTTCCGCTGCTTCTTGTTCCTCTGAACTCATAGAGTGGGAGCCCACCCCACCCAAGAAAGGGGAACCAGTCCAAGGCGAGAAGGTGGAACCAAGTGAACGAATTAAGATCCTCGAGGAAATATTCCGGTCGATGGAGCCCAAGAAGCCGACACCGCGCACCTCTGTGCCACGGCCGCTGGCACAATCTACTGTCACAAATAGGACAAACGGGAAACGACCAAGTTTAGAGTCGGCTGGTCCCGTTTCTGTGCCCACCAAGAAACCGAGACAGTTACCGCCATCGTGGCGAGACGATGCATTGTCAAACTCCAGTCTCTCAAGTAAGAATTCTACCAGTTCGATTAAAAGTTCGAGTGGGAACAGGGTTCCAAATGGGAGCGCCAATGCCGTTGATGGAGGTCCTAAGGAACATGTTGTGTCGGTTCCTAGCTCGAGTGCGACTTCGAAATCGTCGACGTCGTCAAAGGTCGAACAAGTGGCGAAATTATTCTTGAGTCAAGAGCAGATGCATATATTGAAGCTCGTGCAGGAGGGGCACAGTCTTTTCTATACAGGAAGTGCTGGTGTGTCTATTTTTGGTAACTCGTGGTTCGCTATATTCACCATGGTCTACAGGTACAGGAAAGTCGGTGCTGCTGCGGGAAATTATTAAGACTATGAAGAAGATACATTCAAGGAACCCGGAAGCTGTTGCCATTACTGCGTCTACAGGTACAATTTTTATGACGTTTCCGGTTTGATATGACCTCATGTTATCTGTCAGGTATCGCCGCGTGCAACATTGGCGGCATCACCATACATTCGTTCGCTGGTATTGGGCTAGGTAACGAGCCTGCTGAGGCGCTTGTCGAAAAAGTCAAGAAAAACAGGAAGGCTTTGATGCGATGGCTAAAGACGAAGGTCCTCATCATTGACGAAGGTGCGCCCTGCTTCTGTTGAACGTGGGAATAAGAATCTTGAGCTTGCTTCTTCAGTGTCCATGGTTGATGGAGACTTGTTTGACAAATTAGCCAGAATTGGAGGCGCCGTGAGGAAACGGCCTTCGGAACCATTTGGCGGCATTCAGGTGAGTGGAGATCGTATTGACACCTAGGGCTTTAGGCTCACTGACCGCACACAGGTTGTCGTCACTGGTGACTTTTTCCAGCTTCCTCCAGTCAACAAGGCAGGCGCACAAGTGAAATTCGCATTTGAAGCCGAGTATTGGAATGCGACGATTAAAAGGATGTTTAACCTTACAAAGGTCTTCCGACAGAAAGACCAAGGTGCGCAAGTTGGCCGCTAATGTCCGAACAAGACAAAAGCTGATGAGTATCTTTATCAGAATTCGTTGAGATGTTGAACGAAATGCGGTTTGGACGGTTGAGCCCCAAGTCGATAGCCAAATTCAAGAGCCTCTCGAGGAACATTGTTTACGAAGATGGGTTGGGTCCTACGGAGCTGTATGTCCACTGGATCAGTCATAGTTGTCCCTGGCCCTGACCATCTTGCTCAGATTCCCCCGTCGCGAGGATGTTGAGAGGTCAAATGAGCAGCGAATGCAACGGCTTCTTACCGAGGAAGTCAAATTCTCCGCCGCAGACGGTGGCGTCCTAACAGATCCTGAACAGCGGAACAAGATGCTTTCAAACTTTATGGCGCCGAAGGAACTTCGTCTTCGAGCGGATGCACAAGTTATGCTCATCAAGAATGTGGACGAGCAGTTAGTCAACGGTACCATGGGTCGCGTATTAGACTTCCTCGACCCAGTTAGTTACGCTAACGAAACGGGCTATGATACTGCCAATGGGGCAGGTGTCACCGGGGCGGTACCCAAGAAACCGCCCTCTGGAACTAGATACCCCTTGGTAGAATTCTCTCTGGCTAACAACGAAAAGAGACGTGTACTAGTAACGCCGGAGACGTGGAAAGTAGAACTCCCGAACGGAGAAGTCCAAGTCAGCAGAACTCAGGTGCTTCCTCGTGCTTTTTTGTCTCTCAGACTGCAGTCAACTGACGGACCTGTGCGTGTAGTTCCCGCTTATTCTTGCATGGGCGATGAGTATCCACAAATCACAAGGCCAGACCTTAGATCGTGTCAAGGTTGATCTTAATCGAGTTTTCGAGAAAGGTCTGTGGAGGCTTTCGTCTTTGTTTTTTACCTCCAAATTTCTGACGATCTGATGACTAGGTCAAGCATATGTCGCGCTGTCTCGTGCAACGTCACTAGATGGTTTGCAGGTGCTGAACTTTAATCCAAGCAAGGTATGAAGCCTCCCATTTTCATCGAGAAAGGTAAAGAATGTTGAATGCATTTCTAGGTCAACGCACATGAAAAAGTCGCGAAATGGTGTCTGACCTTGGAAACAATTGCTGACAACTCGTGAAACACACTACATACGCGGAACAATGAATAGCAACACTGACGACGCATTAACAGCGCTGGGACATCACAGTTGTAACATGCGATACTACTCGCATTGGCTTATACTCATAGTTATTGTATGTTTCTGGGAAATTCTTCCTGTCTGGAGTTGACAGGGTCTTTTTAATAATCGGAGCACGAGGATCGCTTAGGGTGCCAGCCACCAACCGTTCCGAGAATAGAACAAGGAGGTACTGAAGCATCGACAGCGTTTATTGTGTAAAGTACAATGGCAGCACAGCCACCTGCATTGCCGAACTGTGTATGTTCCTCGGAAAGGGTTGCCATAGATGCCAACCATTTGCGAACAATGGAGGTAATCATCTTTTGTTTGCCCCAGAATACCTCGACACACTTATAAGCAGCGCTGTGGCTCACAGGAATGGTGCGATCTGGATCTGCCACCACCTTAGATTTTATACTCCACCCACTTCCAACTAACACCCGTCGTCACTCTTTTGACTATTGGCTCTCTTTAACACTACACCGACTCCAAAACTATCTCTGTCCCCGTCTTCCTCGTTGCTGCTTGCGCCTCTTTTGTCCTCTTTAAATAGAACGACTCCCAGCCTAGCATTCGCAGGGCTCCTTCACGACACTTATTAGAAGAGCTAAGCCTCAACCCCAACCACTCAACCTTCTATCCCGTCTTCCACTGCACAGTTTCTTCAACCAGATCGCAACTTGTGCACCCCAACGACTTTACTCTATCCGCCATGTCCATCATCGCTCGCGACCCCCACTTCTCTTGGTCTTCTCCCCTGGCCGACGACGATGTAAGTGAAGGGTGAGTACATTCCTCGATATCAACCACTGACCTAGCTTCTGATTTCAGCCCTTTTTTTACTCCCTTAGATCTGCCTATACCCATGGTACCCACGTTTCGCATACCAAGCAGCTCGAGCGTCGCCTCGTCAACATTTGGAAAACTTTGACACGCTCAACGAGGAGACAGGAGCGGGTGTCTGTCTATGCCAAAGACTTTGTCTTCGTTACTGCGGTTGCCTCCCGCAGGAGAAGCATCATGGCACTCCAAGCTTCGCAAGTACAGCCGCCCTCACAGCCTATCTCTCATGCTAGAGCTCGCGGCCATCATACCTTCTGAAGGGCCGATCGCACCGCTGGGCCATTTTAGCCCGTTTCTCCAGCGCAGTCCCCAATCAATGATTTATTGGGGGCGGCAATGCTATGCACTTACGCACGCTAAAATGATGAGACTTCACTACACTTCATCAGCTTCCGACGAACTCCGCAACGCCCTCAGTTGACCCATATCACGGACACTTTCACCTATCATTCTTGGGATTTCGCTGTTTCATTATTGACGAACTGCGGACTGTTCTGTTGTATCACTGCATTAGGGTTACCTTAGTGTTTTTTATAATACCTCCAGCAGTTACTGGAGAGAACCTACTATTTGACCATTTTAATATTGTATTTCACTCATTTTGTAGCCGTTGGATTAGAATTAGACTTACAGTGCAAAGAGTTGATCACTACATGGCTACTTCCTACATTACCTGAAATTTAAATCTTAGGACTTGCCCCCTCCACCCGTCCTCTTCATGTTTGGGACACCTTTAGCCCACATTCTGTTGCACGGACCTTTCAAGGTGCCGGAGGTGACAGCAGTCTCGAGGTTCGGCCCTTGAAATTCTTGATCTGGTTGAAGCACGATGAGGTGACTTTATCACAGGTACAGATGACGGCCTATGCAATTCTTCGCAGAAAATTCGCAAACCCCGTGAACGCCTTTTGTCTTGGGCAGAATTGCCTTAGCGGTGAGTGGAAAACCAGAAACTACCTCTCGACTAGGCTGCAAGCATTCCCACAAGGAATCCAACTCCGTAATCTATCCCTGATCTTAAGACCCCAGTCAACAAAACGAAGGATTTTCCCAGTCGCCTTTGTTAGAGATTTAGGACCAACCTCCGTCACAAATAGAAATTGTGCCCAATCAGGACCACTCCACGGCTCTGTCCGACCTGTCGAAAGACAACCTTACTCCTCCATCTTTGGAACGACGGAGTAGCCCACCGTACCACGGACACCTCGCCAGTGGTGTCAGAACAACTTAAATGACTCCCCCTCGGGAGCGTTCAAAGGGTATATATAGTCCGCAACGTCGTGCTTGCAGCCATCTACCCACTCGCCTCACCATCTTGGAGAAGGCAACACACCGGCTCAGAGGTGGCGAACGAGAGGGAAGCTTTTCTACATCCACGGACCTGCTAACGTTGGGAAATCGACGATTCCGCGGGTGGGCTTGAAGGACTCGTGTTTATTTCAAACCAAGTATACCAGATCCATATCGAAGGAATTGCATCGAAAACCTCGGAACTTCTCGAACGAGCACTGACTCATGAACGACTTCGATTTCTCACTGCGAGGTCGTTCGTTCACCATGGGCAGGGCTCAGCTTGAAGTCGTTCCGTGGTCCACAACGACTGCTCTCGGAAGATGCACGCTGGAAAGAGCTTCCTCAGCGTCATGGAATTCATCTCGCAGCATCTTTTGTTTCTCCCCTTCAGATGATTTCGAGCCAACCGGATACCCATGTTTACTGTACGAAGAAATCTGAGTAGTGCCATTTTCGTTCAGATCATCCGTGTGGATACACGGACGCCCATCCTCGCCACTGCTTTCATTACTATCCCTTGCTCCGCATAGTACCGAGACCCTGCTCCTGGCGGTGGTTGGCGGTGCGAGATAATACAGGATGCTTTCCGTCGAATCCTGGCACCAAAGGATGGCTCCGACGATCGGAATAATATCAGTGTTAGGACATTCATGTTCTGAATTTGCTCTGGAGGTACCCAAGACCAAGGCGGATTCCTAGACCAAGTCGTTTGTCCCACCCACCCGCCTGCGCTGGATAGCCGCATGCTCTATCGTACAATTACCCCCAGTAGGCTCGAATGTAGTGCATTCTCGGAGGCAGAGATGCCGACAAGTAGAGGTGAACACGAAGATGTGCGTATGTCGACGGATAATCAGGGCCAACACCTCACTGCTCGGATTTCTTCGCAGCACATATACAACACATCTCTTGTAGGGGTTCATGGACTGGGCCACGTAACTCTGAACGGACGAGCGCCCCATTTAACAGCCGCTATCATGAAATATAAGACAATAACCGTTCAGGGCAGGATCGGGTGGTGTACCAGTTGCCCCCATACTCCGGGAAGAAGCAAGGCTGTACTGTCACCAGTCCCAAGGACGTAATGCTCTTTCTTCGGGTCTCCTAAGCATTCGCCGTAACAAATTGCAAAGACCTCCTGGCGCAAGCTGGTACCGAGGGGACGGATGATTCTAGGGCGCCAGCTACCAGATCCGGTGGACAATTAGGTCACCGAGAGAGAGATAGGGCTTACGAGGTTACCCTTCGAACGAATGCCTCGATGTCCTCCTCATAGTATGCCCGTGGTACACCACGAAGTGTGGCGACGAGGCGCCAGTCGATCCTTGAAAGACATCGCAGTATATCGCTCGCTAGATCCACTCTCAACACCAACGCGAACAAATGCTTAGTTGCTCTTGAAAAAGTTTTCTTCTCTATTCCTGTGGACCCGGCCCACTGGGTCAACATGTCGGCACTGCACCCGCCTGGGATACAAGTCAGCTGTCCGGTTTGATCCCATTAATATCACGTACCTTTTGTTAGCACTCGCAATTGGTAAACGGCAGAGGGTATCAACGCACGCGGAGTAAAATCGATTGTAGATATCTTGTGTCTCTACACAAAACTCCTGGGTCGATCTTGCGGCATCGCACAGGAAGTCGGCAAACGACACGCGGTAAAACAATAAGTAGCCAGGCACTCCACTATCGGACGCCTGGACTTCAAGGACAGAATGAAGCTTGTTGAGCATTGGGCAGTAGACCGGGAAATCTTCAACAAGGTCCTTTCCACATTGAAGCTGGACAAAAAGTAGTAATTTGTATTGGGAAAAATTTCCTTTGGGATTTGCTCCATTATGAGAATGTAGAACTCATCCAAGTTCGACAGAGCACTAGTCGGATGCCAAGCGTTGCCGGCTTCCAGTATCGACTGCTGTTGCTCGGGTCCCAGCGCGTTTGGAGCAATTTGTCTGATGACACTCGCCGCATGCACAAACAAAGTTAACAAACCATTCCACTGGCAAACCAGCTGGCGAATATCCTCCCTCCTCAGATGGCCAAGTAATCGCTGCTGGCAGGTTATACCTTGCCCGGATCATCCTGAATCCATCTCGTAGGTATGCTTCAATATCTTGGCGAGCACTGCGAGACACAGGGAGTGTCAACCGCCAGCTAGATTCGGCGATCCATTCCAATGAGAAAGCGGACACGATGTGGGGTCCTGGGCTGCTAAAGAAAGCCCAAAGGAAGGGTGTACTTCGTTGAAGAACGGATGTAGCGATAGTCTCGATGATGACGCTTTGGGCGTCCTGGCCACTTGTCAAGACCGTCTACTATAATGACATTTTCACTGATCCCATGATTCTGACCGTTCAACTGCTCAAGGGGTTTTACGAGCAACTCCCGAAATTGCACGTCAATCGATTTTTGGAGGACAAGGGGGTCGCGCACGATTATCGCGTCGACAAAGTTGCGGTAAGCCTCACATTTTGTAGCAAGTTGATAAACCATAGTTGGTATGAATCCGGTCGGATTGTTCCATCCATTGAGTTGCGAGAAGAACGATGCGCCAGTCGATCTTCAATGCGCTCAGCACAGGTCATTGACCAACCTCTAAACGTTGCTGTTCACAATGAGATACAACTGGCTGGTGAGTTCCTGCTAGCCGATCCGAAGACATGGGGATATAAACGCTCGAGCTGTACAGAAGGAACAGGCTTCGAAGCCCTACGAAAGGCATCGATACCAGAGGCAGCCCATGATTCCTCTGCATGTGATCCTCCACGATGCTTTCCTGGTACTCGCGAAGAACACATCCGGAATATCACCAGGTGGGGAGCCGGCGATTGGGAAGGACACCAGGCTCATGCGTTATGGCTTCAAGGACCTGCTGGGGTCGGGAAATCCGCACTCGCACAGAATAGACCATGAGCCACGAAATCACGGTATTTTTGTAAAAAGGACATCCAAAGAGTGCTAGTTGCTGCGGGTGCCAACACGTAACCTATTCGGATCCAGGCGCCTCTTCTGTTGACGCCAAAGAAGGGCGCTAAGAGCAGCTGGCGGTTGGGATACTGATAGTTGAATCTCAGCATCCTCTTGAATCTGAAGTCACCTCGCCACATCCATGAGGCACGAAATCCCTCAGAGTTACTCTCGTCGTCTGTACGGAATAAGGAGCCAGTCCGCAGGGCGCTTCGTTTTGCCGACGGAAAGTATTATGGCTACTTTAGTAACAAATGCAGCAGTATCTATGCCGTCCACAGTGAAAGGGGACTACGGCTCGGGTATTGTCAAATCAACCATCTAAATCTTTAACCCGATAACACAAAGGAAAGGTATTGGGCCATTCGTCTCGCTATTGACCTGACCACTGTATTAGTTCCGAAAAGTACCAGCACCCTAGAAAACGAAGTGATCCGCCCAGTGCCTAACGACACTCTCGCCCAGCTTATGTTGGGGAAAGCGATGTTGGTCGCGGCAGATGATCATAGCATGAGAGTTCCTGACCCAGGGGAAGAAAGCCAATTCCTTCTTGAGAGGGAGCTGGTTCAGCCACCTAGCTATCTTTTTCTGCAGTGGCGTCACGATCGGATGCAACTTGGCTTTGATGACTGGATAGGGTTCGCCTTCGTCATTATCGACGATCTCGACCGCGGTGCTCTCAATTTGGTGTTCCAGCTCCTGAAATGCAGACACAAGTCTTTCGCGATACGACTCGTCGGATTCAAGATTCCTGATGCGAAGGCGCGAGGCATGAGCATCAACAGAAAAGCGATAAAGGATATAGGAGAGGACGGGGAGCGCGAGAATAGGGATCATGGAATAGACAGCCTGTGAAGTCGGCGTGAGGTCATGTTACTGATGTAACAGTGGAACGCGGGAAGACTTACAATGTTAAAAGGAAAACGAAATTGTGCAGCAGGAGGTAGGAGAGGTCTTGGTCTCAAGCTGTCAAACCATTCCTGAGACAAAGGTGTCGGCTTAGGAGGCGGAGTGTCCGGCAACGTGTATTTATCGATCACGTATTCGTACTCCTTGTGCATCTCGCTATTGGAAACGTCAATGACTGCAGCGTGTAGGTATGTATGTCCAGGCGCACATTTTGATGCCGTTGGATATATATTCTGCAAATATGTCTTTGGTTTCGATTGCCGACGTACAGTAAGGGACGGTGACGTCGTTTATCCTGAGATCGGTCAGAATAGGCGTTCACGCATCCGTGAAGAAAGGGACTCGACTCACGCGTTTGCATATATTCTCAAATGCTTAAACTGTGCTAGTGCCTGGTAGAACATCCCATCTGGAATGAAACGGTATGAGAGTCGATTGGATAGGAAGCTAGTAATTTCATTTACCAGGATCTGCCATAACTTCAATGAGTGGTCGTCCGGTCTTGGCCCATGTGTCTTGGCAGTAGAATTGCTCTCCCGTCTTCGACAAGATTTTTGGGCCGATCATTCCCATCAGCGACGAGATTATGGAGGGGTATCTAAGCAGACCAAAGTGTGGAGTACAAATGGTGATGAAATTGACAAGTTCGACGTCCTTCAAGAAACCTCGTCGGTGGAGGACACTGTGAAGATATCAGAAAATTGCAGTAATATTTCCGATGATTTTACCCTATCATGTATCGCGCAATTAAACCACCAAGGCTATAACCGGTAATAGAGAACTTGACAACTTGCTTGTCGTTCTCCTCGAGTTTCCTGACCCAATCGCAAACCTGGGAGAGGGGTGATATCAACGCCAGTCTCTTCAAAGCTGCGGAATGTGGCATACCTCATCAGCAACTCGTTCACCGCCCCAGTCGATTCCGTCGTAGGTTGCATCATTTTTGTTAGTTTCTGCCACCAAGATGTCGAGCATTTCCCCATCTTGGTTGGGCTCTGGGTGTTTGGCTTGAATAGCCTCCTTCAATGCATTCAAATGAGTGGGCTGACCCCACATTCCGTGGATCAAAACTAGAAGATGAACTTTAGTAGCCATAGTTAAGGAGCAAGTCGTATCGGTGCTGGTGGTTCTGGTTAGCGAGAAGCGGACTGTTGAGAAAGAGGCATGTAGAGCCGTTGATATAAATATGTATCCATAACCAAGCCACGCATTTGCAATCCGTTCGGCACCTGCTTTGTGGCTGTGGGATCTTGCCTTCCATTTCGAGACAGGCGAAACACCTACAGTACAGTCACAATGCCGGACTGGTTATACCAGGTCAAGCTTGTGGTGGTACCTGATGGGTGGATGCCAGACAACACGCATAACCACTACCCCAGGGAATTGAAGAATTATAGTAACAACTCAGTCACTCGACGTATGCGTACCTATATTAAATGTACCTGAAGAAATGTAGTAACAACTACTAGTAGGATATTAGTCAGTATCGCGAGAAAGCCAAAAGATGAGTGCTATCTAACTCACCTCAGTCACTCGACGTATGCGTACGAGAGCTGAGGGGTCTATCTACCAGGATTGTATAAATACTCTATCTGCTAAGGGTCATAAAAGACAAAGGGATGAAAGGACGCGTGAGACAAAAAGAGAACATTGTGAGAGGTCTATCTGAATTAAAAGGGTGGTGCTTCGGATAATCTGCAAAGTTGTCTATTTGTTAATAACTGTTCGGATCGGAAAGTTCGGTTCGGAACAGAATTGCATTTCTGACAGATATAATTACGCCTTCTATCATGGGCTCTTCATGATCCGGTGAATCAAAACAAAGGAAGATGTAGCTTTGTTGCCAATCGAGGCTGTACTGCTCCCAAAGGATGTTGTCCTCAAGATGTCCATGCACACTCCTCGCGGCGTACGCACAGAAAACACGTTGCCTACTTGGGTATCGATATGGTGTGGCACTCAAGAAGGGTGAAGGGGAGACTGGTGCGGTTGTGCTGCTTTGGGTGTAAGAGGTGCTGCAGTGGTGAAAGCTTGCCCTTGCAGGACTTGTCATTTCTCCCTTGCTTAAGACTTGCCGTGCTAGAACGGTCACATGATATCTGACATCATTCTTGAATCGATATATAGTCCTTATTCTTTACGCTGGTCAGCGCCAGCTTCCTCTTCTCCAACCATCATGTCCTATCCTATCAAGGAGATCACTACCAAGCCATACGAGGGACAGAAACCCGGAACCTCTGGCCTTAGGAAACGGTGCGTGCCCCGTGATCGCCCCGATCGTAAAGATGTATTCATTGTGACATAGTGTCAAGATCTTCCAGCAAGAGGTAAAGGTATCAGAAATACGCGTTGATTCTGGGAATTCACGAATCGCGTAGCACTACACGGAGAACTTCGTCCAATCCATTTTTGACTCTATCGACGCGAAGAGTTCGACGATCGTCATTGGCGGAGATGGTCGTTACTTCTCGCCGGAGGCAGTCCAGATCATCCTCAGGATTGGTGCAGCCAACGGCGTCTCCAAGTTCATTATCGGAAAGGATGGTATCTTGTCTACACCTGCTGCGTCCAACATCATTCGCAAGTACAAAGCCACCGGTGGCATTCTCTTGACCGCTAGCCATAACCCCGGCGGCCCCAACAATGACTTCGGTATCAAGTATAATGTTTCCAACGGCGGCCCCGCTCCAGAGAACATCACGAACAAGATCTATGAGAAGACCAAGATTATTTCAAGCTACAAGGTTGTCGACGCACCTCCAGTCAGTAGACTATATCGTTACTTCCACCTATCAGTTTCTGACATCCATGCTTTAGGTCGATCTTGGAAAAATTGGCGAAACCAGCTTCGGTCCCTCGAAAGTCGTCATCATCGACTCTGTTGCGGATTATATCATCCTCTTGAAAGAGATTTTCGATTTTCCTCTCATCAAATCCTTCCTCCAGCAACACAAGAACGACTTCAGAGTCCTTTTCGATGGTCTCCACGGTGTTACCGGTCCTTATGCTCGCGCTATTCTTGTTGACACTCTCGGTCTTGGCGAGGATTCCATCCAGAATTGCGTTCCCCTTCCCGATTTCGGGGGAGGTCATCCTGATCCCAACTTGACATATGCTCACACCCTCGTCGAGGCCGTTGAGAAGAATAACATCCAATTTGGTGCAGCTAGCGATGGTGACGGTGACCGAAACATGATCTACGGCAAGGGTGCATTCGTTACGCCCTCGGATTCTGTGGCTATCATTGCTCATTGGGCAGATGTGATCCCTTACTTCAAGAAGGGAGGCGTCAAGGGACTCGCCAGGAGCATGCCCACGAGCAAGGCCATCGATTTCGTTGCTAAGAAGAAGGGCTTAGAGTACTTTGAGGTTCCCACTGGTGAGTCGCTTATTCATTACGCCTTCCTGGTGGACAATCGCTCATTAAAGACAGGCTGGAAATTCTTCGGTAATCTGATGGACGCCGGCAGGCTTTCCATCTGCGGCGAGGAGTCTTTCGGAACTGGCTCCGACCATATCCGTGAAAAGGATGGCCTATGGGCAATTGTCGGTGAGTGCGGCGAAAGTCGTGAAAGATGTTTCCCGATGACGGTCGTATTCTAGCTTGGCTCAACATCCTCGCCGCGGCCAATGCCAAGTCTCCCAACAAGCTTATTGGCATCAATGACTTGTTGAAGGAGTTCTACTCTACATATGGTCGTTCTTTCTTCAGTCGATACGATTACGAGGAGGTTTCCTCCGAGGGAGCCAACGCTCTGGTCAACAATCTGAATGAAGCTCTGAAGACGGGCTCACTCAACAACTCTGAGCACGTCTCTGCTTCCACCAACAATAAATTTACTATTTCCGGCTTGTACAACTTCGAGTACACTGATCCCATCGACCACTCCGTCTCCAAGAACCAAGGCCAAGTGATCACCTTCAGCGATGGGTCCCGTGTTGTCTTCAGGTTGAGCGGTACAGGAAGCCAGGGAGCCACCGTGCGGATGTACGTTGAGAGGTACCTACCTCCCGATGCACCAGCAGATGAGTTGAACAAGAGTGCCGCCGAGGGATTGCAAGGATTGATCGAGGTTGCTCTGGAGATCAGCAAGCTCAAGCAATATCTTGGCGTCGACAAGCCCACCGTCATTACTGTGAGTTCATGACCCACCTGCTCTTTTTCCCCACTGACCCACTCCGCGCAGTAAACTCGCGTCTGTCTTCGAAAATTCTTACAAGGGGGCTCCTTGGTTCGCACAATTCATGTATGGTAGTTTTACTAGATACCGGAAAAGAGAAAAGAGATGTAACGCTACCGTTGACATCGCGATAAAGAGCTGAACAACGCGATTACTCGACCAACGCCCGTGCAGCTAGAATACAGCGGGTGCAACACCTACAACTTTCCCCCGAATTGGTCATCATGACCGAAGACTTCTGCAAATGCGTAACCGATCTCGGAGAGCATGTCCTGGGTGACTGTACTTCTTCCCGACTTCGTGAATGCATAGCGACTAGCCGTCCGAGTGACCATGCTTCCACCGACAGCACCTAGAAGCGGCACCCGAGATGCGGGGATACTTTTGTCACTGAAGAGAGGGCCGAGTTATTGTATCAGACGGGCCGTTTGGCAGGTTATGGCGAAAACTAACCCAAATGCACCATCCTCGTAGCAACGACCCCAAGCGAGGAAGGTGCCGACAGCCCCACTTAAGATGTCACCTTGACCGCCACATCTCTTTAACCCACCAGGAGTATCGACCTTGACAAGCTCATTGAATTTCTCCTTTTCCGGATCAGCGTTGTGCAACTGACTTGCAGCAAGGTCGGCCTCCTTTCCCTCTGTATCCGTGACAACAACATCCTGTGGGCCTTTCTCCAGCACAGTCACACCGCCCAGTAACCTGGATAATAATCGTGCCTTCTGGTCAGGCGGTGTATCTGGGCCCACGCCGATTTGCTCAGCGAGTCGTTTGAATTCGACAACGTTAGGCGTAATGACTGCACGACGGTAGCCTTGGATTACGGATTTATCTTTACCGATCATGTAGAGACCGTCGGCATCGAGAACGATAAACATTCCGCGGTTGCGAGCGATAGAAACGGCTGTGCGGGCATAGGATTGCATGTAGTCTTCACGCCCGAGACCCGGGCCGACGATGAGGACATGGAGCCGGGAGAAGAGGGACTCTAATTCGGATTTAACGGTTTCGATGGGCCTGTGTGGTGGAGGTTAAGTGGTTGTGAGTGGTTCGGAAGGGGGGCATGCAACTGACGCTTCTTGTCTGAGGATGGGGTGAACTATTAGATCTGGCGAGTAGGATTTGATGGGTGTTGCTGCTGTTGGCGAGCAGATGACGTGAGATAGATCTGCCCCCTACACGCGTCGGCTCAGATTTGGGCGGGCGCTGAAACGGTGCTTGACGTACGAAGCGAAGAGCGGAGATTGCAGCAAAGTAGGGTGCTCCTGTGTAACTTTGGTGAAGCACAAATAAGCACGAAATATTATCACTGAGTTACAACGGCGCTCACTCTAATGCACCGCCGAGGACGCCAACTCTTCCTGGATGTTCGATCAGCGTCAGTCAAAGCATGCGCACTTCAAGATACATTTCCTAGGTTAACCCTGCAATTATACTGACCAGATTGGCCTTTGTGCAGTTTTCCATTGAGAGGGGGAATGAAAGCTTTAATCTGGTCGTAGATATGTCGAGGTATTGGCATAGTTTTCGTGTTTTGTTGGGGTTGCACAAGATGTGGGCTTGGTTTGATCATCTCAACAACCTCATTAATGACGTAAGTGACTCGATCAACCACTCCGGCCCGCCATCATCCCGCCATCATCCCGCTAAGTCGGTTTCAATGACCCGTCCACAACGCCTAAATAACGTCGTATGATGCCTCTGAAACAGCACCCTAGACCATTTATCTTGGGTAAGGATAACTGCCTTACACTCACTGTCACCCAGAAACCATAGACAAGAATACTTGGAGTGCCCAGTCAAATTAATGACCGCCCACTGGGGAGGCAGTTCTGCAACGAGCTTCGAGATGCTAGTTATCCTCCTGACTGGTTTAGTTTTTTCCCGCATCTTCATAACACTAGTTGTCAGCTTCAAAGAACGATCCTGTATCACCTAAACGACTTGCGTTTGGATTTGGACTTTCTATGCCCTCCTGCCCCAACGATGGTTTCCTCACCGGTCGGGCTACCTGGTCAACCACCATTATCCCTTCAAATTTTTTTCAACCTTGATGAACATGCACGTTCTCGCGCCCACCGATAACCCCGTCGCTGGTCTTCAATCTCTCCATCCCGGTGTTCCTTCGAGTTTGTTCTATTCCCCACCCTTGTCTTTGGTATTCTCGCCAAGAATGAGTTGGAGTCAGCCTGCTTCTAACACCCTTCAGCATTGTCGTGCACCCGTAGTCGTCGGGTACGTCAAGATACCGGGGAGTCTAGTCCCTCTGCGCAGCCCAGCAATAACGAGAGCCCGCCTCCTACGAGCTCCAGGGTTCATTCAAGGAAGATGTCAGCTACAAGGGCGAGGAATTCTTCAGGTTGACCCTTCTTTTATTCCGGTGCTCATAAAATAATGCAGTCAATGGAACTTCTTTGCGGCTGAAGACCCGACTCATGGATTGGTCAACTACCAGGGACAAGACGACGCACAATCCAAACGTTTAGCTTATGTTGTTGACGGTGCTGTTACCTTGGCAGCAGATGATACGACCACCTTGGAGCCGGGTAAAAACGCGACTCGTATGTTATTGTCTTGGATTTGTTCCGCTTCGTCTGTTCACCAACGCCACTCAGGGTTCGAATAACGTCCAAGAAGACGTTCAATGGCGGACTATTCATTGCAGATTTACACGGATGCCTGTGGGTTGTGGTCTCTGGTCAGCATACTGGTCAGTCAGTCCTGGCTAGCCAAGTGGTGGTAAGCATACCAGTGGCTTGAAACTCTGAAGCTGACGTCTATGCTCCAACAGGGGAAATCGACATCCTAGAAGGCGCGTTCATAACCAAGCAACAAACCAATACACACTTCACACTTCTGAAGGTTGTACCGCTTCACGTGGCTCTCTCCAAGTAACTGGCCAACCCGGTAAAACACCACAATGTGCAACCACAATCGGCGGGTCTAATACTGGTTGCGCATACCACGACGCTGATGCGCGGTCTTACGGCGAAGGATTCAATGGAGCCAGCGGGGGTATGTTTGCTCAATTTGGCATTTTGCTAGGAGTGATGTCCCGCAAGATATTCAGAGCGAGAGTCTGGACCCCGATGTATGGGGTGTCCCTGGCAGCGTTTTGGAGTTCGGAGATGTGTAATATTGCGGCGCATTTTTATGATCATGTGTTGGTTATCTATACGACGCTTTGTGGCGATTGGGCGGGTGCAACGTATGCTGATGCTGGGCGTCCTGGGACGTGTGAAGAGGCTGTGGCAAACCCGAAGAATTTCGAGCATGAGTCTTTCATTACTTTCGTGAGGGTATGTTGGCGGCTGATGGATCGCGCAGATACCAAATGGAAAATCAACTATATTACTGTTTATCGGCCGGGGTAAGTAGTTGAGCTACTTGCATGGGTGCCTTTTCCACTGTCTATAGAGAACAACTCCTGGCCCCAGTCGCGTGCGGAGTGGGATTCCCAGTTAATAGTCATCCAATTGCAACATCAATGAGGGTACACTTCCACTCAATTGCCAGAGCATATACCTATCACAATCGGACGTATCCAATCCACGACGTAAAAGCCAGAGAGAAGACGTTTCCAGAGGAGAAATCGCAAGTACCCGATATCCAATTCCATAATCCAAGCCTCCGCTCAATCAGATATAACCTACTCGTCCAGTTTCGTCAAACTTTCCTTGAATCCCTTAACGAACGCTTTGAATGGCAAGAGGAACCACCCAAGTGGACTAGGAGCATCCCTATCCTCCGGGATATAGCTCTCTGTCCGTAGACGCCTCGTGGGTCTTTCCTCGTCCATATCGACATCATCGGTCGGCGATTGACCATCTGGGGGTGCATTCTCTCCATCGTCGAGAGCATCGCGTTTGCGCTTAAGTGGACCAGACCCGGGCCCAGCGATAGGTGGGGTTGACGCTGACGCTGACGTTGATGCTAAGGCGGATGATGTAGAAGCTAATGGTGGCGCGGCAGAGGCTGACGATGAGGATGGAACAAGGGTTCGTTCACTGTCGGTTGTCGA
Organism: Podaxis carcinomalis; assembly: GCA_018524395.1. Taxonomy (NCBI): domain Eukaryota; kingdom Fungi; phylum Basidiomycota; class Agaricomycetes; order Agaricales; family Agaricaceae; genus Podaxis; species Podaxis carcinomalis. The sequence continues at coordinate 97,606 of JAEUWJ010000540.1, read as the reverse complement.
CAATACGGCTGTAGACTCGGACTCAGTCTGAGTTGCGGGGGTGGGTATCACTTGTGAGGGTTGAGGTTGCGGTTGAGCCGAGGATAGCTCGTGCTTTGTGGGGGAGGTAGATGTTCCCTTGGGCTTAGATTGACCCTCTTGCTGAGGGGAAGTTGACGGTAGAAGTGGCGGATGAGTTTCGGAGACACTGCATCGGGCCCGTTCGTCACTGGAGATGGGCGAGAATAGAACGGCGAGGCTTACAAGTGACATGTTTTCTTATGCTCTAGCCACTGGTTGAGGTCATAAGCGGCGTCGGGGCTAAGGGTGACATCTTGATTACAGACAGCACATTCGACTGTGTGTTCATCTCGGAAGCTCTTGAATTGTTCATCACATAGGAAAAACAATTTTCGTTCTAATGTTTTCTCAATATCACCAGGCCTAAAAGCATAATCAGAACGACTCTGTGCAGCACGAGGAAGAAACGTACTTAATATTGTTATGGCACGACCCCTTGTGTTTCGTCCAACATTTGATGTTGTACTTCTTTTCTAATGGGACCCACTGCCGACAAGCCTTGCACTTGATCTGGTTGGGTTCGACTATCTCGGCGGTCTCATCTAATTCCAAAAGCGCTTTCCTAGCTTTCTCCGTGCGGGGCACGGTAAACGGTATGGTGGCGGTTAATCCAAGATTCTTGTACGTGTTTCCCCTACAATGATATCAGCAATGAACCATAGCGCGGCGGCCAACTGGAATACGCACACAGGTAGCTTCTGATCACACTTCGCCCGATGCATCTCCCAAGGCTTGACATAGTACGTCTGTCGAGAAGACAACCGCACCCATTCCTTACACCTCGTGCAGAATGCTCGGCGGGTCTCGATGGAACCGCATTCTGGCTGGTTTTCAAAGTATTGCTTTCGTTCGTTTTCGGTTCGCTTGATACGGTTGCCGCTGATGCTGTTGGTATCCGCGGTGCTTTCAGCTATTGACACGTTGTCGTTGTTGGTCTCTGACGCAGGGGTTTGGGAACGACTGCGAGTAGTTGGGGCTCAGGCGTCGTTGCGTTTTGTTGCATATTATGCGCGAAATGAACATACTTCGTAGATTGGGATACTCTTGATACAGCAGAGAGCGGTTTGGCACGAGAAGGCGGGCCCGACGAAATTGACATGGTATCTCTGTTCAAACTTTCGGTCGCTGTGATTGATGACGACGATCTATGATGACGAAGAGGTTTCTTCTTGGTTGCTGTGCTCGATTTCTCGGATCCTTCAGCAGCCATGTCCGCATGCATACGTTTTGGCGAGGTCTCTGTCCTGTAGAGTAAGATCGCTCAGCTTCCTTGGAAGAAAGGATTCAACAGCACAAGGGACGTACCGAAAATCAACTATGCGGATAGGGTTGTCAGGTGTCTGCTAACCGAGTTAATGGCTGCCATTCATGATTCATAGGCGGTTCTGCCCACTTTGAACACTGCATCAGACTTGTTTTTAGCGGGACTTGGAACTTTACGAGATGTCGCGGACGGTGGTTTTGAGGGTCCGGCGCTAAGCAGTGGTGCAGGGACAGGTGGAATGGTCAACGCGTGGCGGGGTCACATTGGATACGCGGAGGCATACACGTAGTCCGCAGAGGTTTCTCTGCCGCTTTTCTGGGACGCACATTGATATTTGGGACCTCAATAGGCTCTGAAGGCATACAAGGTTGCTTACCTTCGGCCGTTCCATGTAGGTGACCTTGAGGTTGCCGAGCCTACGAACTTGGGTCAGTCGGTTTTACGGAGAAATGGTGTGGGGTATGAATTACTTTTGCTGCTCGGTTGAGCCTCGGTTATCCTTTGGGGCCATGAAGGGAGAGAAGGGGGAAGAAAACGACACTATTCCGTTCCGAGTGTCGACCCTATGCCCTTCAGGTCCGATCACTTGACTTGTCAAAGTCCCATTCATCACCTTCTCACCAGATTCCGAGGTCCCTACCGTCACTCAGCTGCAATGAAAAATATACCATCTCATGAATAGTCTTCGCTGTGTATCAAGGCGCTATTCCCAAAAAAATAACCCAAGCACTGGGCTCACGATTCCTCAGTCTGGGCCATCTCACTCAGCGGGACCACTAGGTAACCCTGTGCGAACTGACCACACTGGTCTCTGTGAATTCCTTAGACATCTTGATCTGCGCTCATAATTCTGGTAGGCACAGATACTCATCGACACGATAAGTCCGCTGAGATTACGCAGAAGGTGTCGCACATACGTGAGCCATGTCACGGCGAAGCACAGCCGATGCACCAACTACGACGCGGAGAGAACCCTCAACTTGCTGACAGGGACTTAAATTATCACTGCAGTGCCAGTTTCGTCATGTGCCTGACAAACACCGACAACGACTGTACTGGTTGTCAAACGATGAGTACAGGTCCAACTCCTTCCACCATTTGCTAGGTTCTGATACCATGTCACTCGGGCAGCGCAAACAACCTCACACACTTCACAACCTCCCTTTCGACATATGCGAGTACATTTCGCGATTCCTTTCCGATGATGATTTGCGCAAGCTGTATTTCGTCAATCGGGCGTGGTATACTATATCCATGCCCGTGAGATACAAACAAGTCAGTCTTGCATTTTGCTGGGATGCTGGATGGGACCCCAAAAGTGGGACTCATTCTGGTGAATTAGTACCAAAGGGGTCGACTCTATCGTGAGTCAAACAACTTTGTCACTCCAAAATGCTATAGACCCAGAGTTGCTCACTCGGACGTACATGTGAACTTTGGAAGCTGTAGAAACCGACCACATGCGTATGGCCACCTCAGTCAGTACACTCCAGAACTCATGCGCCACGTTCGGACTCTCGAACTGGCATTCAAAGACGTTGCACAAGTCTGGGTCCCAGGCTCGGTGGAAATGGAGGCCAGCAAACCGGGTTTGAAAGTACGTGCGATGGGGCAGGTGACTCGAGCCATGTCCTGGCTCGCCAACCCAACTCAGCCTGTACCACCCCGCCTTCCCTGTTACCGCCCCGCTGTGAGCCTCGCGCAACTCACAAGCTTCGTCGGAAGTCTAGCGCGAGTGGACGATCTCACGATTAACGTTAACTGGCCACCCCCCTCTCGTTGGAGACAAAGGACTCCAGCAAATTCAGACCCACTTAATCCCATCCTCCAACCTTTTATCATTACTATTTGGGACAATTTGGGAGCCAACCTCCGGAGTTTGACACTATTCTTGGCCATGGAACTTTGGGGGCTCATATTCACACCGTCGCTTCACTTCGATCAGCTGGAGAAGCTAGGTATCGAGCTTCGTAAAACCGGGAACGAGACGAATGAAGACACCCTCATTACCACAATGCTTATACCATTCATCCACCGTCATTCCAAGACTCTGCAAACTCTGAATATTGAGTCATCACAGCTCGACCCCACGCCTTTCTATCGCAGGATAGGGCACCTTCCTAGGTTGAGGACCATCGAAGTAGGGGAACAGACTCATAGCAACTGGAAGGATCCTCATATTAAGGCCGATCTCCACCATTTTCTGCGACGACACTCGGAAACCATCACCCAAGTCATCTGGAGATTCAACTATACCTACTACGCTGAAAATTGGGTTGGGGAACTATTTTGGCAACCTCTTTGGTTCGACTTGTCCCATTACAGCCCGATACCTTTTCCCCGTCTGAAGGTCATCGAACTGAGGGATTTGTCAATGTTATCTCAACACATTATCGCCATGCTGCCTACTTTTCTGCGCACTTATAACTTTACGTTGACCAAATTGTGTATAGACGACTATAGTCCTTTACTCGACCCATTTTACAACCTCCTAGAATCCATCTCCTCACCTTTACTCGAGCACTTGGAAATCAGCATACGCGATCTCTCTCGCGAAGTCTTTGTTGCAATGACGACCAGACTTCCTTGTCTCCAAGTTCTTCACCTTTCGTATGTCCAGGTCGGCCGCCAGGTGCTGGTTTCCGTGGGATCGGATGCTCCTTACCATAAGCTTGACCTCTGGCTCTCGACCGAGGACAAACAAGTCCTAGGAGTTTCCGACATTCGTCCACTTCATGCACTCCGCAAATGGCAGTTTGTACACGATATGAAGACGCTTGGGCTCCCCGAATGGACTCTTGGCGAGCTCTATTTGGAAACGGCGAGCAGCGAACCGAAAGGCTGGGAAGGGGATGCGTTGGAGGTTGGCAAGGCGGTTCTTCGGAGTCTCCCTCGAGTTGTGCTCATCAACGGAGACCATCGAGATATTTATCTAAAGTCTAGTGTCAGGCAATTGGGGAAACGAAGGAGGCAAATGAAGTAATGCGCGACTGGGATGATAAGAACATGCGGAAGGTAGATGTTATCACAAGGCTACTTGCGTCAGGGCATGAAGTAGTGTACAGCTAGCGCGTGGCAGATCTCGGACAACCTAAACTGATGTAGCCTCAGAATGACATTAGTCCTAATCTGATCTCAGGATCGAGGCAGAAGTCACCCCAGCTTTAACATCAACTTCAAGATAGGCGGGTAGACCCCTGTAGACCCACAAGCGGAAGAACTCATATGTGAAAATTTTACTGATATCAATCTCAAGAAGAGAGCAGCTCGATCGTGGAGCATGTGCAAGGCACCCTAAGGCACCGGAGCACAATCTGAGAATTCCAGTCTATGGAGTAAAAGTTCTTTGACAACAAGTCAACAAAGCGTTGGATAAGGTATACATCCCTCAGCACGGAAAATGATCCTATCACATTGTTCGAATTTGGGAAACAGTATGGGTCCATATGGACCTAATTAGACTATTGCACGATTGTCTCGTGGTGACAGCATCCAAGAAAGAAGTCAGCCGTGGGTACACCGATTACACGCAGACGTAGCCTCCGAGGGAGCTGGTTGTGGGTCTGGGACCGTGACTGCTGAGTAGGCTACTGTACATTTCAAGATGTCAGTCCCAGATGGTAATGAGGTATACTTACGGCCGAAGGTCTCTTGTGATGGTCTGTACACTTGGGATCCGCTTTTTACCAGAAGCTACCGACGGAGCCCATTCCTTTCGGACGTCTGCGTTATTATACTTCGTTATTATACTTTAGGCTTACTGGTCACACAATTATCCCATAAACTCCGTTAGAATTAGATGCGCAGATCGCCAAGTTAAATGCAAATGGGTGAGAGTCAATTAAAGAGAAAGTATATCCCATGGCAACTGTCAGAACAACATTGAACGCCAGCAAGTGCAGCCTCCAAAACGTTCATGCAAGAGTGGTCCGCCCCTTGAGATAGAATATGGACTGGCATAAAATATACGTAAATAATCCTTAAGGGAATCTAGATCGTTCATTTAAGGAGGTCTGGATATGTGAGGTAGTAGCCAAGTGTTCAAGACTGGAAGACGGAGATGTAGTTAATACCCCATTTGGCCGCTGTTGATACAGATGTTGAGAATCAGTGGTGAAGTTAAAAAAAATATACTCACTTGCGAAGTTCGCAGGATCCGCAACTGCGTCTGCACATGTGCCAGGGCACCCAAAGTCAGCGTACGAAGGTCCCGCCCAATCGCCACAAAGCGTAGTGTCAATGATCAAGGAGTGCTGGTGTAACTCTGATGTAAGATCGCAGTACTCAGAGGACCAAGCCGCGATGGGAACTCCCCAGGAGGCGGGATTAGGGCGTTTCTCGGTAATATCAGCAGGGATCTCCGCGCGAGGGAAGAACCAGATCTTCACGTGCTGGCTGTTCCATTCGTGTGCGAGCACACCACCACCGGCCGCGTTGAAACCAGAGCCATACGAACGATTGTCAGAACTGAGGAAGCCGCAACCGCGGTTATCCGTGGGAAGCGTCTGACAGCCATGCCAGATGAGACTACCCGTGGCATCGATTCCGGTGCCGTCAGTGGGGAGAGAACATGCACCGCCAGTGTGGAGGGTGTATTGGTTCGTAGACTGGTTGTGTACACCTTCAAGAATGTCGATTTCACCGGCATTGGGCCAGTTCGGGCCGACGGACCAGTATGCAGGCCAAACACTGCAGCCATATGGCATGAACGCGAAGTCGGCGATGAAAAGGCCGCGATCCCATGTTTTCTTTGATGTCAGACGGACGCTGTTGACAGGTAGGTAGTGATTAATACAGTGTTTGAATGACAGGATGTGTCAATGCAACTTACGAATCGCGTTTCCCACCAACAGGGATGGTGGAGGTGTCGTCGACAGCGAGGATAGTGGTCCCATCTTTCACGTACGCGAGGTTCTTCTTGAGGGCGTTGGCACGCGATTGGTAGTTGACTGAGCCATGAGTAGGGTCGTCGCCCTCGAAGAAAGACCAGTCACTGAAACATCGATCAGTAACGTGCATCTAAGTATAGAACTATGAATTCCACACACTTGAAGAACGACTCCCCCTCGTAGTGTTCATGCAACTGGTATGGCGGGTTGCCCCCAGACGAGGTCGCGTTGTTTTCTCCAGCGGCGACTCGAGCGCGGATGGCGGCCGCATGATCGGCGTGCCGGGCACGTAAGAGGACGGGATCTCCAGGCTTGCCGGCAAACCCAACAATAGGGAGGAGAGCGAAAACGAGCGTGGTGGAGAGGCGCATGTCTTTGCGGCGGTTAAGAAAGAGAGTGTGGCGGAGAGTTGGCAAAGCAGGGAGAAGGAATGGAGCCTAGTTAAAGGGGCTAAAGGTCGGGGTCAGGGTCGTTTATGTTGGTTGTAAGGGGGGAAGAATTGAGGCGACAACCAGCCATTGGCAAGGGGTACTTATATATGTACATGATCGAGGTCATGCAGAACATGTGGAGATGGAGAAAATTGCTCTTGTCTATTTCGACTCATCACCGCATTTGATGTGTTCTTTGTCGAGCCAGCCGAAAAACAACAACTATGTATTCAGGAAGCATTTTATGTCAATTCACAATTTTTATTGTACTCTCGTCTCCCCCTCGTGTATTGTAGAGTTGCATGTGGTGAATCGTCAACGTCAGCGCAGGCTGAGATCAAACATCTGATGGTAAAATGGGCCACTTGGAAATTGGGATCAACAACGGCCCAGGAGTCTGGATTGGGCGCTTACAAAGGCAAGCTTCGATTGACAGATCTGGTAATCACCACCTCACACCGACAAACTTTTTACAAATGACCTTCTCCGTCACCCTGCTGGGCTCCGTTTACATAACCACCCTTCCAATCTTCTTACACAGTCACGAAGAGAAAAATCAAACCTTGCAAAAACTCGAGAAAAGTATATCTCTAAATCCCCGGTCTCCAAACTCCAAACACTATACACCTCTATTTCGTCATGATCCCACCCAAATACAATTATGCTCGCCGCTCCCGTCCCTGGTCGGGTTTTTCTCACAGATGCTCAACATAATTGTATCCAGCAGTCCTAAATCTAGTCATTAGACTTTCCAGGGCTTGAATGGAGCCCTGCGACATAGGACTCATGGAGTCCCTATATAGGTACCTCGTATAATCTTTGGGGAGGAGCGCGGCCTCGTTGCGCTTTTTTACAACATTTCACCTCCCGTCGTCCCCCGCTCGCGCGCATCTACCCCACTTCGATTTTCTGAGCTCCCACCCCATCCCCCCGTTCCAAGTATCACCCCAAGACCATCCTCTCACTTTGCTTGGCGTGTCCAATAAAAACCATTGAATCCTGAGTAAGCTCTGATACCAGTCCATTTTGCAAGGTCCTCGATCGCCAATGCTATCTACGATGTCCCCCCCTCGCAGGTGTATCAACGTCTCTGTCCTCATAAAAACCTCGACCAAATGAAAGCCGCTACATCTCGCAGATCCCCTCGGTACGCCGCTCACCAAACTCTTTTTCACACAATAACAATCAACATATCTATGCCCTTCGTCCCCCCGCAGCAGTCACTCCCAATCCCCCCGCAACTCTAACAGAGGGCGCAGTGCCAGCTCAACAGCCGCCGACGACCGCGAGAGCAGACTGCTCAACGATCCCTTGTGTAAAATCATAAATCCCCATCTGACACAGTGCAGAGGGTGCGGGTCGGAGATTAAGCTTTCGCCAAAAATGCTTTATGATACCTGTCATTGGATCGCACATAGCGGGAGATGCACACGACCGCTTATGACCGGTGAACAAATTGAATCTCCGAGAAGGTTAGGGGATGAGGGCGACCTAGACGATTCTAGGTCCAGTCAAGGTGGTGTCTCGGACGGGTCGATGTCTGATTCAAGTTCAGATTCCGAGACGCTCGAAGCTGCTCATCATCTCCTCCTGCTCGCTGGCCGTCCTCAGAGTGACTGATGCGTTTTATGTTGTATTTTGCGCTATCCCTGTGATGTATCACATTCGGCTTGTTTTTGCCCTTTCTTGTGTACTTTTTGACCCCCTCTGTTGTGCAAAATACGTTCTAAATCCAACCTAATCCTAGCCTACGGAAGAATATTTTGGAATCACGATACATAGTAGTTTGTCATCTATCTGTTGTCATTGCTAGTCGTTGTTAATGCTATCTACGTCTTGACCGCCAGTTCCAATATTTCTGTGCCAAGAATGCTCAAATTAACCGATCCTGTCCATGACAGGACAGACCTGAGGGGCATGTTGTTTCAAACCAGTCCCCCGAAGACTAGATGCATCCATTATCTAGCGTCTACAGACGAAACTATTCTCCTCTCTACCCAGCCGCCCTCGGCGCCCGATCATCGTTATCCTCCGGTGGGCGTACGACCCCACTCTCCAACATATCACGTATAATCCCATCCTCCACTGCTCGAGCGCCACTATATAAAACAGATTCAAAATTAACCAGTCAGTCTCAAAATTAGAACCAGAATGTGATGATGTGGATAGGGCGAGAATTGTCCCAACGGTGAACGGGGCATAACAACCAAAGAGATTGCATATGGTAGAAAACTAAACGCAAAAAGATAGAGATGACGTACAGAACGCTCCGAGCAACGTCGCGTAGTACCGATCCAGTGGGATAGTCGATTTTTTGAACACCGGCGATGTCATCTGCGCGTGTTGGGCCAACGTTGAGGAGCATAACAGGTTTGTGTGTATCGAGCGCGTGTTTGAGTAATCTGTCGCGGATTGACACGTTACGGACACAAAGGATGGGTGACAAGTTACATAGATGCTGGTGGTGTGTGTGCTCACCTAAATGCCGAGTATGTCGCTAGTGTTGTGCCTATGACCAAGAGGCGATCGGAGGTGTCGATAAAGTGGTACCTGGGTGCGCGCGTCGAGGAATAGTGTCGGTGGACACTGCAGGGGACTTACGACGTTTCTTTGACGGATTGCGGTATTGATTCCCCGAAGAATATGACCTGTGGTTTGTGCTATGAAGCCATCAGTCGGCGTGTGGACACATATATCCACTTTTAAGACACTCACTACATTGTTCTTATGATTCTCTGACAAACACGCCGGGCAATCGGGGATTTGAAAGTCGGAGTAGGATATTCCTAGATGTTCCACAGCAACCTAGACGAATAACCACGATTGGCAAGGAAAATCCGGCCAAAGTTGGGACGACGCACGTCTCCATCCGGGTTCGTCCTCGGCTGTGTCCCAGTTCGCTCTACTTCCTGTGCGTATGCAAACCATTTAGGATTGGCGGAGGATAGCCAGTCTTGGAAGGTATCACGGTCGATGACATGCCCGCGATTACAATGGACTTGCTAGATATTATATTCAGTAAATGCGTTCCGTGCATGAACCCGAGTCAGAATTAGGCGCGTACGTGCAACGTTCCGTGAAGCTCGAGTATAGAGGATGATAGTTTGCATGGAGGCCAGTGGGAGCGTGCCTTTGTAAGGAGGGCTTTGTGGTGCAAGCCGTCAACGTTCTGTAACCGGAGACAGGAGAGATTCAGCTAGAAGAATCGAGAATCATTGTAGGCGTTGTTAACCTGAGTTATGAGACGTGAAACAACATCGGCGTGTTGGAGTGCTGCGAGCGCGTAGTGTGTGGTATTGGGTAGCGCGTCGCGGACAGGAGGATAACCAAGATAGGATCTGAGCCTGTGGTGCGAGGGTTAAAAGTGCCGTAGGGTGGAAGCGGTACCAGGGCAGTTCACCAATATCGTTGCCTGCATAGTCAATGAAATTAGTCAAACTTTCTCCCAGAGCTGATTTTCTGAGATTTGCCTGAAGATATGTCCTTTAGTCGTTTTATCAACTAACTCGTGGTACAAGATTGGCCTAATCCTCCCTCAGCACTCCACTCATATCAGCAGAAGAAAACGCACTTGTAATCCGGGTTCATATACCGACCGTCATGTCCACGATATGCCCGTATCCCGGAGTCAACACTAACTCCTGCCCCAGTGAGCACAGCGACATTTCCGGGCTTGAGAAATGCGGCAATACGGTCAATAGCTTCAGTGCGCGAGATCTGTGGAGCAATAGACGCAGCGGAGAGGATGGCCTGTGGGATGCCCGGAACTGATATTCGCATGTGACAGTGGATTGCTGAAATGTGTATTAGCCGGTGTGTCCGACTATACCTATCACTGCAACCACTATGACTCTCCCTCGTCCACCCCCGGCACTGCTACAGACTCCAGGTTTTGCCCACTATTCTCTGGCTTGGTCTCCATTCCATACCACTCGTCTTGCTCTTGCATCCGCGGCAAACTTTGGCTTGGTCGGCAATGGACGGCTGCATCTGGTGTCAGTCCATCCGGGGCACGGCGGCCCTCACGGCATAACTCTCGACAAATAGTACGCCTTGCTCTTCTCGTACCCTTGTTTGGCGGGTTTTAAACCTCGAAGGTCGCAGCTATGAAACTCAAGACGGGTTGTACGATGTCGCTTGGTCTGAGGTTCATGAGAACCAACTTGTCACTGCGTCTGGAGACGGCTCGATACGCTTATGGGACGTCATGCTAAATGTGAGTTCGTCTCCACCCTCGCTTGTGTGATATATGAGATGCCCACATGTACGCGTAGGACTATCCGATACGTGCTTGGCAAGAACATACACGAGAAGTATTCTCCGTCGACTGGTCAAATCTCAAAAAGGATACCTTTGCCTCTTCATCCTGGGATGGCTTGATCAAACTCGTATGTTGTCCCTCTCTCTCACCCTCTAAGCCCTCACTGACAATGAACATTATAGTGGCTCCCTGATCGACCCCGGTCAGTCCTTACACTGCAAGCCCATCATTCTTGCGTCTACCAAGCCCTCTTTTCTCCTCACCAACCCGACATCCTCGCTTCCTGCTCGACCGACGGCACAGTCAAAATATTTGATCTACGCACCCAAACCTACGCTCCCCCCGTCGGGGGTGGGTCAAATACAAACTTCGCCGCACCCCTCACAGCAGCCGTACTCACTATCCCCGCATCTACTACCGAAGTCCTTTCCATTGACTGGAACAAGTATCATCCATTTGTGCTAGCGAGTGCCGGTGTGGATAAGATGGCTAAAGTTTGGGACTGTCGGATGATCAAGATTGGAGAGGTGGGACAGGTGGGTGGGCAGTGTCAGACGCAACTGTTGGGACATGAGTATGCGGTGAGGAAGGTTCAGTGGAGTCCGCATCGCCCGGATGTACTTGCTACTGCGAGTTACGATATGACTTGTCGAGTGTACAACATTTCATTTCTCTGTTTGGTCTTAGGCTGATTCCGTTGTGACAGATGGACGACGACACCTGCGCCGGGACGGCCACAGTTATTGTACATTCATGATCCTCATACGGAATTTGTCGTTGGATGTGGTTGGTCACTTTATGAGGAAGGCGTTCTAGCAAGTTGTGGCTGGGACGGGCGTTTGAATGTATTCCGACCATAACCATGCAAACTAGGTTGTTTGTATTGTATGTACTAGATTATCTTATCTTATCAGGATGGATAGATAAGGGAAGCACTGCTTATCTATGACAACCCCTTCTTGCTTTCCTCCCTCCCAGACCCTCGCGTTGGCACTGAAGATCCAAGGTCGGACACCACTACATCATCCAACTATTTCGATTATGCATTTCTCACGCAGGACCCTCATGACAACGGCCATTACCGTCACAACCGACAAGCCTGACACTCAAGAACACAAAACCCAAATCCAGCCGCCAAGCCAAGACTTTCTGCCTCCACTTTCACCACCGCACCTAGGATCAACCTCGAGTGGGGACACTCATCACGACTCTGACTCTGAAAACGACGATGACCCCGAGGACGTTCTCTTCGACTCTCTACAAACGCTCTATGAATATCCACCCATCACACTCACATCTGCCGGAGCATCCTACACCTACACGCACTCTGTCCCCACAGCAAACCCGATTAAAATAACCCTCCAAACTCCAGACCCGGAAGCTGCGAACTGGTCCTTACATGCATCTTCCGTCTGGATCGCATCCACCCAATTAGCGCTCGGGGTAGAATTTTTACGATTAGATCGACACCTGCACCGCATACGTTCATGTAGCACCCCATGCAACAATGGACAGGAAAGAAAAAAGTTGAGAGTGTTGGAGTTGGGTGCTGCAGCCGGCCTTCCGAGTATCCTTATTGCGAAGCTCTACGGGGCCAATGACGATGTATCTGTTCTGGCGACGGACTATCCGGATGTGCAACTTATACAAACTCTGACTCAGAATATTGTGCGGAATGGTGTGGAAGAGCATTGTCGTGCCGTGCCATATGCTTGGGGCTCTGACCCCTCACTCTTATTTTCACTCGACCCCGCTGGAGAGACTGAAGAGAGAGAGGTTGGGTTTGATGTGATCATCGCTGCAGATACGCTTTGGAACCCGGACCTCCATGCTATTTTCATTGATACTCTCCAACGGACGTTGCGCAAAGACTCAGGAGCGAGGATATACCTCGTCGCGGGATTACATACTGGGCGTTATACTATCGACTCGTTCTTACGTGCTGTTGCAAAAGCCGGATTTAGAGTTGTTGAGGTGTTGGAGCGGGAAGTGATGAATCGTGTTGCGGATACTAGGGGGAGGGAAGTGATGGAGGTGAGGGCGAAACCGAGATCGTGGGATGTTACGAGAGCGGAGTATGAGGAGAAGGATCGGAGAGGGTGGATGATTTGGATCGAGCTGTGTTGGGAGCCAAGTCGGTTGTTGTGATTGACACGACAGAATGTGTAGAACAAGGCTATTCTCAATACATTTCAAAGGGCCAAGAAACCAAAGGGGTTACAAGGAGACTGGCATAAACCAAGTTGGGGGTCGGAAAAGGACAACTCGCCAACGGAGGCGAAGGGATCATACAGCTGACGTCGCCTCACACTACCTACACATCTGTACCAATTTGGTGCATTATCAAAAAGGGCTTGGCGATTACAATTCCATCCCTTCTGATAGACGCGACATACAAGCTCGTGTCTCCCGGAACTGATGACATCGGCGTTGCTTCGCCTATGGTCTCCGAGAAGTCTAAAAGTATATGAGAAGTACGAGAATTGTTTTTTCAGCGAGTTTAGTTCCCTGTTCAATATAATCAGTTTTTTTAGAAACGGAGTGACGTCATTGCTATATTTAGGTTTCTCCGATCGCAATCACCGATGGTGGCACGCGGCCCTGCGGATCGCTGGAAGGGTTACGCTGAGAGTTTGTATCACGAATTCGGATGACATGGTGGGCTGCAGAACTTGTGTTTCGGGTCAGGATCTGGCGCGATTGTACATGTGCAATTGTGATTGCACGATAGCATTGGTTATTGTATAGGTCCTGTGATAATTCGATAATTCATTTGCCCTGATGAAGGTAAGAGGCGAACAGTGATTGTAGGTTTCCTGGATTCCGTTCGGCGGGTATCATGAATTCAAACGATGTTCTGTGGATGTGGGTGGGCGGGATGGACGGGTATATATGAGGGGAGTCTTACTGGTATCCTCAGCACATTTCAAGTTTCATACAGGGCTCTCCTCTCTAGACTTACAACTCGCCTTTCCTCGATTCTTCTGGCTCTAAATGGCACCAACTTACACCTTCACTAACAAGACCACCAACGTCGCCGTAAGTTCTCCAAGATTTATATCATTGAACAAAGTCTAATTTTGTAGTTTGACTGGCCGTCCGCTGTAAGCGGTGTCGAACGGATCGCCCTCTCCGCACAAGGTGAACTCCAACGAGTCCTAAGGCCAGTAACTCCCATGCACCCCAAAGTCAAAAACTCAAACTCACATTAAACTCGTTCCTCCAGTGCCTATTTTGCACGACCAATCTCCATCACTGTCGTCTATACCCATACCTACTGGTACCCCACACCTGGGGCCCCAAAAGAGTTCCTGTCCCTCCCACCCCCACCCGCCGCCATCGCCCAAGCATCTGAAGAGACACCCATCATTCAGACACGCCAAGTCCATCTCGTCTGTTCCGGAAAAATCGTCTGCACAGCAACCTCCACCGTCCGCATCACCTCTCCCTCCGCCGCTCACTTCTTCCTCGTCGAGAATTACGCCATCGGCCAAATGTTCCGTCGCATAGAAAAGCTTCCAAGATTTGAACTTCAGAGCGTCGGTGTTGGTTCGTATCCATGTGAAGATCCCGACGTTGTCAGTTGGAGTCCAGCCTCGAATTCGGATTCGGAATCAGAGGAGTTGTGGCGGAAGTATAAGCTTATCGTGCCTGATTTCGAGTGCGAGATTGTTGAGGTGTTCCCGGATAGGGGTATGTTTGTGGGTGGCGTTAACTGGCTCGATGGGATGAGTGGTGTACCCGTCCATCTCTATGAGAGATTGGATCAATATCCCAAACGGGTCGCGACGACGGCGTAGGGTTTCTGATCCGCGGACTAGGATTTTCTTTTGTCATTCATAGTAGTAATAGCTGCACCTTAAACCTGTAGAACATACAAGTGTGTTATAACTGCGATCGTTCGATACATTTAGGCTTTGTGCATCCATACATTTGTGCTGAGACAGCCCTAGTATTGGGCCTGTAAACCTGGGCCCTTTCCGCCTGTTCCTTCCTCTGGTCTCGGTCGACGGCAAACAGCAAAAATACCCCCTCTTGACTCACATGACAGCTTCGCAGATTAACGCTTCATCGCTGCCGCAAGCAACTGCGGCCCTGGATAGCCGTAACCATGTTACGCACTACCTACAAGCCCCGACAAGTCTACTGAGAATGTCTGGCACCTTTCGCAAGAGGCCATTGTTGGCTTCTATCCGTTCTATTCTTGACCCTGGCTTAACCATGCAGGCTGTGGAATTTGCATTATCGTGAAAGTAACTGATTGAGATTATCCGTGTCCCACGATGTCTGTATTGGGGCTGAGAGGAACAAGGGAAGGTTCTACCATTAGGTAGTCGAGAGGCACTGGGTATAATTTCATTTTTTACGGTTCTGTTAGCTTTCGGATACAAGATTCAGTGGTAGCTCGTTGACTATTGAAGTGTTAGAGGGGACCGCCGTGGGTGATACTAATTCTGGACCAGGGGTAAACAGGGGACCTCAAGAAAAAGCGATGAAAAATCAGGAAAGAAACGAGCCAAAAGGAAGGGGGTGCAAGACTACAATTATACACAAATTCAAATTTTACGGTATAATGTCGGCAGCAAAACGGGCTGACGTCGTGATTAGTGCGGGGACGAGGATCCATTTGGAGCACCAAAAGTGAGGATTTTGATAGGCATCTGCCCATTGTGATTTTCCTAAAAGCAATAATGAGTCGTCATCGCTGAAGTCGAGCAGGATGAAGGGCTCACATAGAGCAAGACGACATTATCCTCCGTGACGCGCAAATCCTGTACTTTGGATCCCAACCCATTCACCGATGGAATCTCCCTCGACGCCTCGGTCGGGACAAGCGGTGTATGCTTTCCAACAAAGTCCCACAGAGCCTGCGAGGTCTCAGCAGTCTCCGAGTGCGGCGCAAAAGTAAGCGAGTTGATCCTCGTTTTTGTCCCAGTCGAATCCTGATCTAAGTATAGGATTCTCGTGCCCACGACTGCGGGCTTTCCCAGCAGGCGAGTGTTGGAGGTGTTGCGAACGACGACATACTGACACCAATCATTCCAAGCCAAAATTTGTCCACGGATCCAGGGCCAGCAGAATAGTCGTTCGGGGAAGATCATCCAGTTGATCGGTCGCGCTTGGGCAGATGGACGTGCCGAAAGCACCAGAAGCCGTCGCGTAGGATCAGAGTAAAACAGTGCGTTGGAAGACCTTGGAAGGTCCGCCATAGGCGCACCATTTCGATGGAAGTTGATCAGGCAGTTTTTCCAAGCGTCAGGGAGCTGGAACTGGCGCCTTGCAATGGGCTGCTGGACGTTTTTGATGTTATAGACGAAGAGAGAAGGTGTATCGTTGATCTTTTCAATGACGAGGATATGATCTTGGTCGAGAAACAGGATATCCTCCTTCACAAGTCGCTAGAGAGACAGTTAACGAACGCGTCAAGGGACCAGGGGACGGATGGCTTACAGCAGCATGGAGCGTCTTCCAATTAACGAGGAATTGCTCCATTCGTTGATTGGCGCCTCCAAATTCAAGACGAACGAGTAACTTATCACCGCATATGGTAACGTTGATGGTTGACAGAACGACCCCAGGGGCACCTGAAGCGACAAAACTGTAGTGGTCGGAGACAGATTCCTTGTGCTTATTGAAAGTCCACATGTCACGGATCTTCAAAAGCACATCGATCTGGTTCGGTGCGCTGCAAAAATAGCACATCAGGAAATTTGTCTGCGGAACTTATCTTGAAGCGCTTACGCGAGGACATGTCCGGTGACAATCAGTGTCTGGGTAGGATCCAGAGCGACGCACTCGACACGAGGTGCGGTAGGGATCCTGACATGACGCGTTTGAGACGGAGGTCTCCCCGTACGGCAAGAAGGCAGTTCCATGAGCTCCACCCCGTGAGCAGCGACATAGTGGATAAATCCATTGGTGATGTCGAAGTTCCCCAAAAGGGAGAGCTGAGCCTTCTGCTCGTGGCTCCAAGAAATACGCGGCCAGTCCGTACGGTAAGACAACAGGAGGCCAAAGCGGGCAGGAAACGGAGGTCCGCGGCTGGAGATTGGTCCAGACTTCATGCCTGTCACAGCTAATTCATACTTGTAGCGGAGTGGCAAAAATTCCATGGTTAAGGCGTAGACCCTCCGAAAGACCTAGAAGAGTGGATATGTTGATGTACGTTCTCCACCTGGGACATATGACGAATGGATATTACCTTGCAGGTCAAGTAGAGTGTATCCGGGTCCATGTTCTCAAGAATGAGAATCAGGACGTCGTTAGAGATCTTGTAGCGGCGGATTGTGGTGAGACGGTGAGGCGACATGATTCCTTGTCGTTCGTCCCACTCATCTCTGGAAGCATTTATACCCGCTCTGCCATCTTTGAGAGAAAAGAAAAAAAGAAAAAAGACGATGGTTGCTGAGCTAGAACTGAGTCATATCCCTGTCATCCCCATCGACGATCAAAACTCGTATTATGTTCGCTGTGGCAGTCAGTAAAAAAAGTTGCCTTTGCGTCGCGTGCTGGTCGGCAGGCGGATTCATTGTGTCAAGTCGTATCTTTTGTAAATGATACTCCGCCTCCGATTCTTCTTGTTAAGGGTGTCATGTCAACCGTATTGAGTTTGAGATTAGAGGAGAAAATTCAGTGATGCAGGCCTGGAAGATGCCTGACGCGAAGGGGTAGGATAAATTTCCAACAATAAGAACCTAATCTTGGGTATCGCATTACCATATTCGTGGTGATCGATTTTGGCAAGTGCGAACCAACAGAGGGGAACATCTGAAAAAGTTGTTAAGAGAATATAATAAGGAGAAGATCATTGTGAAATACCGTTGCGATGGCACTCGCAGCACAAGCTTAATTGCCAACCCTGGGTGGCGCGGACAAACAGGAGAAATTGCAGGCACCTCAAGATCGTCCCAGATCTCGCTTAGTCATCCATCAATGGTACACCTGCGACATAGCCACTGGCGCCTCTCCCCACATTGGCTTACATCGTTACTCTGATCATGGTCTGCAAGAAGTGCGAGAAGGTACGTCTCCTATCTTTTCTTTATTGTTCACAGATCCTCATCTCATATCCATAGAAACTATCAAAACTTGCTGCCCCTGATCCATTTACGTCTAGTTCAGCCAGCATCAAAGAGGGATCACGCAAGGTTGGGGAGAATAAACTGCTCAGTCGACCTGGCAGCTCCAAGAATCGTTTCCAGGTGGGTCCTGTGCTTCTAGTGTTTAAAGGCTATCTGACCCCGACAAAAAGCCTTATCAGTCTAAATGCAAAGATTGCAAGCAACCGACAACACAGAACAACGCCAAGTACTGTCATGGTATGTCAATCAACTCCTGTTTTCTGCCCCCCTCACCCATTTCGTATGTCTAGGTTGTGCCTATAGAAAAGGTCTGTGCTCAATATGTGGGAAGCAGATCCTAGACACGAGCAGCTATGTTATGTCCAACAAATAGAGTTTTTCTGATCTCCTTCGTTTCAGCGTCGTGTACAATATGTGTATAACCCCTTGCCCACGACTACAGATGTTATTGGGCTAATATGACATTATTTATTCAAGACTACGATAATCTACCAACGATATCTATGGGACAAGATTTCATGCGACCAGACTGGAGGGAACACACAGAAAGTTCAATTATCTAATTAGCATTGCCCTTTTCCTCTCATTATAGATCTCCTCGTCAATGGTGTTCGCTGTGAGGAACCTCCACACATAAACATGCTTCGTCTGTCCATAGCGGACAAGACGACCCACCGCCTGCGTCTCGCAAGCTGTATAGATCTCCTGCGACGGGGCGAGCAAAGGGGAAAGGAAAATTGCATGGTTGGCCGACGTCAAATTGGCTCCACTTGCACTCTCATCCATGACGTTCAACAGAAGCACCCGTTCTTTGCTGTCATTTTGGAAGAGTTCGAGGTTCTTGCTCTTTTGGTGCGCAGTTCCCCTGATCTCCAAGAAGGGGATCTTGTGATACGTGAATGCCTCGGTAACCTTCTTCATGAGATCTGGGAACTGCACAAAGACAAGGATGCGATCTTCTTTTGACGTTTTTCTATCAAACACTGTCAATTGTCTTATTGTCGAGAAAGTGCTTGTCAGGTACTTACTTAATGAGTTGGACAACTGTTTCGAGTTTCATCCCAAAGTGTTTACCCCGACCATCACGCTCGACATCATCTTCACCCAGCGTATCAGCGTTAACAACGTTGAGCACCCGAGCCGCAGATTTGCACGCGCCGGACACAGCGTATACACACTCCTCTTGTTCCGCTGATTTACGGACGCAAGTACGGCATCCCATATGGCCACAGGAGGACAGTACGGCAGCTTCCTCGACGGGGATATTCTCACGTCCGCAGCTAGGGCAGGAGATGGAAGGCCGTTGTTTGGCTTGCTTCTGGAGGTCACGAACGACGGTGAAGTAACGGAGGGAGCGAATGCGGCCAACTAATTCTTTGGTGAGCCTGCGAATCTCGTGTGTTCGCTCACGGTGATCCCAGACGGCAGCCTTGACTTTCTCAGAAAGCTGAACGTCCTGATTCTTGCCTTTGGTTTTCCCACTGCCAGCTCCAGCCTCATCAAGAATCTGCCGAACCACCCCTGTCGCCTCCTGATCATCAATGCCTTCGGTCCGACAAACGCGAATGTACTCATTGAACATAGATTCTTGTCCAACGCCGCCAATTTTCTGCTCCCGTTTGACGCCGTCCTTGATGGCTTTGAGGAGCTCCGCTTTGCAGTCGTCAAGCTGTTTCTGACGTTCTTTGACGATCACGTCGCAGGCCTTCATGGCGTTCTCGTTTGACGTCTCCAGGTCGAAGTGAGAGCAACGTTTGAGGAGAGCTTCTTCGGCGGATCTAAAGGGTTGTTTCAGAAGACCATTAGATTCATCGAGATTGTACTCTTACTTTGATTCTCCAAGTGACTGCGCAAGTCGTTTCTCCCTGTCACTCTCCGTCTTCTTTCCTCGCTTAATGGTCATATCAAGGGCACGTAAATGATGCTCAAGTTCGAGGTAGATGGCGCGCTCGGCCGCTGGGAGAGTGATGTTTTCTATTTTCTCTGTCCACGGGATCTCGTCTATTTCGGCAATATTCTATAAACTTTGTTAAATAACGCAGATAAGTATTGCGAAGCCACAAACCTGTCGGACGAATTGGTTTAGGAAGGTCTGGCCTAGCTCATGACGATGTGCATGCCACTCGAGGGTATGGACTTCGCGGAAAGAGTGGAACTTCTCGACAGCTGGATTACATTTGATGAGTATTTCATAAAATAGAATGAGATGTCTATCACATACCAGTTTGTTCGCGTCGCCTCTTCTTGACTTCCGTCGACTGTCCTTCACCATCATCGTCCACACCAAGGTGCAAGTTCAGGAAGGCGGCAATGGTCTTCAACGCGGCGAAGTCGTGAATTGGGGGAGTACCCGAAAGAACCCAATGCCGTTCCGCAGTCAGGTTCGTGACCAACGAATGAATCTGGCCATCGAGGTAAGTGTACTCGTCTACAACCTTCCTTGCGAAGTGGAAAATCTCCAACGGGGGCGCCTGCATTTGCGTCCAGTCTCTCTGCACCGCTTTCGAGCCCAGTTTCCAAGGATCGCTGTCCGTTCGCTTTTGGCGTTTGGCGGGACGATCCTCCGAATCAGCCTTCTTTTTGACTGCCTTCTTTTTCTTGCCCTTGCCACAAGCTTCATCGACGCTCATTGCGTCCTCGTCTGTACCGGAAGTAACTGAACGCGAAGATGTTTTCGAGCTCGTCTTCTTGCCCTTTGCAACTGGTCGAACAGAAACAACACTTTCGTCGTCTGAGGTCGCGGGAGGAGGCTCGTCAGAGTCGGTTTCTTCAGCAGAGAATTCGTCATCAGAGACGACGATGCGCTTTCTCTTTGTGCCCTTGGCAGCTGAGGCCTTCTTTTGTTTTGGTTCTGGAGGTGGTGAATCGTCACTACCATCCTCATAATCGCTGCCAGATTGAGGCTCTTCGTCATCGGAAATAACGATGGGCTTGGCTCCGGAGCGCCGTGCCTTCTTGCGAGGACCATCGTCGGTTGAGACTTGCCGTTTATGTTTAACCTTCTCGTATGAAGGGTGGCCGGGTTTGACGGGAATGACGACTTCTACGACCAGGCCAGAAGCAGGGGACTGTGGGGAGGATGTAACGAGGGTTTTGTCGCTGGCGGACTCAGACTTGGGCTTCCTTGTGGCACCTTCTTCCAGTTTCTCTGCGGCCTCGCGATACAATTTCCCCCGTAGACGCTTGGTTTGGACAAGAGCATTTGCACGTGCTTCCTCCTCGGCTGGATCGGCGTTTCAGCAAGTGACCGCGAATAGGATGAATCCAACTCACCTTTCTTGCGATTTTCCCTCATAGCTGTGAGAACGGCTTGGGAACCTTCGTCTTGTAAACGATCGACCTGCGCTCTCAGGTTCTCTAACGACTTCTCTAGCTGCGCATTAAAGTGACGACCCTCTTTTGCAGGAAGATCTCCGGCAGCGGCGAGAGATTCAAGGTTCTCCAAGTATACACCACTTTTAAAGATGTTGGATGCGATGATGATAATGTCAGCCTCCTGGATGTCCTCTATCGTGATGCCGTTCAGGTTTGCGACTGTAGAGATTACGATGACCTTGAAGCGGTTCTTGCCAGTGAATTTCTCGACTTCAGAGTTCCACTGGCGCGTTAGGTGAGGAGGCACAATGATAAGAGTCCCTTTAACAGCGACCTTCCCGGGCACGCGTCCCATAGCTGCGAATTCCTTCTTGACTTTTTTGTGCGTACAATCGATGAGGCCCAAGGTAATGGCAGTCTTTCCGTAACCGACTTGGTCAGCAAGAACGCCTCCTCTAACTCGGACAGGTCTTTGCGCACGGCCTTCCGCCCGCCAGCCGAGCGGAGCCAGGACTGCTTCTGAGATTTCCTCCTCAATGAATGGCGCAACTTCATTGGATTCCTGTCTGAGCATCCACTCCAATGACCGGAGCTGTTCTTTGCGTAGCGGAATCTTGAAGTTTGGTGGTTGAGCGTGCTCCCTGTCCGTCTTGTTGCTCAGAATGATGAATTTCGGAAGGTTAGCGTTCACGGAAGGGGTATAATTGGTATCGAGTCGCCACGATAGCAACGGATTCTCTGTGCGGTTATGAGTGGGTAAACGGGACAAAGCGCGATGCAGGAGGGTGGGTATATTGATTCCGACCCGTATCGTGCCAACACCGCTTTCAGCAAGCTTTAACTGAGTGACGAAGGGGTTTGGACGTTTCTTGAGTCGACGTTCATACTCTCCAGCCTGAACGGGATCCTCTACTGGCACGACCTTCTTGCCTGTCTGTAGCCAGCGCAGTTTCGGGGCCGTGGGTGCGCAGCGCTCGCACTGGAGGTGATGGTCCATGATATCGACTTGTTGCCAGGAACGCAAACCATCGTCGACGTGCCGCACACGTTCAAGAACCCATGCCAGGGCTTTGAACGTCCCTCGTTCGTGGACTTTATCAACCTCCTTCCATTCTCCACGAGGCCACTCCGTTCCAGCTTGATTGCGAAGGTCGACTTTGCAAGAGAGGAGTGCATGAGCATCTCGGCAAGCCTCTGCATTGTTAGGGACTTGGAGGTCGTCGGGTACTCCAAACTCGGCGCTCTGACCAGCGGAAGCCTGCAAGAAAGTTAGTGAATAATGTCGTCCGTGGAAAAAGGCCTGAAGCAAACCTTGAGAGTGACAACGTCGGATTGCACCCATTTACAGGGGAGATGGCACGCAACAGTTTGTTCCCCGTCCTCCGCCGTCTGCCTCCACTTCGGATCCAATTTGCAAACGATAGGTCGATACTCCTGGTACTCCAGACGACGCGTACTAATCGAAAACACAAACGCGTCCTCCGAGTCGTTGGTTCGATGTGGGTCAAAGAGCATGTAGAGAGGGGGGAGTTTGCCGTCCTGGCCTTGCTTCTTGTGCAACGCGCCATTGGCAGTTCCACATTTGTCAAGCAAGGTATACGTGCCAGTAATGTCACGATCGAAACGATCCACCTTATCTTTCGGAATGGTAACCTTCAGATTCGAGTACACCATTTTATCGCGGAAATCCTTGTGAGTCAACCCGAGACGAGCTTCCCAAGATGGAACGAGCTCCCCTTCTCCTTGGATTTTGATCGAAAGAGTCGTGGTGTGCGGTAGAGCAAAGTACCACCGACCATCGAGTAGGCTATCCTTGCAGATCAACCGGCCCACGGGAGCTGCAAGAATGTGGCGAATTTCCGCGTTAACAGGTTCGCTATCTTCAGGGAAGACAAAGAGCCGCCATTCGGGTAGCTGAGGGTGGAGGGAAAGCTCGAGCCTCGCGTAAGGAGATTGATAGACCACACTCCAAACTTCTTGTCGTTTGCACTCCACAAATCGCAGATCGGTTGCCGAACCACGTAGAACTGCTTCGGTCCATTTGTTCCACCGACTTTCCGGGATGGGCAGATTCTCTTGATCCTTGAGTTTGTTGAGAAGATCCACTGTGATACCGGCGAGGGACAAGCACATGGGAAGGATGGTCTTGAGGGTCTTGGCGAAATCCGCGGGATGTAAACGAGGATGCCTTTCGATGTCAATGAGTTTAGGATTGTGTTCTGGCCGTCCACCACATTTCTTGCAAAAGCTGGTGGCACAATCAACGCAACGATACAGCTCCCGTTTTGTCATATCAGTGCGGCCTTCGCAACTGCATAGACGAGAGCTCTTCTCCGCGTCTTCCAGAACCGACGATAAGGCATAGCCTTGACTCCCTGACAACTTGAGAGGCTGGTGGCGAAGATCTTCCGCGCCCACGACGTTATCCACATGAGTTTCGGTGGCGGCAGGGGAGTCGACGTGCATGGCGCTAAAGTCGTAGTGCTTTGAGTTCTTGGACTCGTAAGTCTCCGAATCGTCTCCATCCTTGAGCAACTTCTTCCCGACGACAAGGGCTGCCAATATGCAAGCACCAACCACGGTCGTCGACATGGCATTTCCGGCGAGGTCAGCAAGTTGGTCTTCCGTCTCGCGCGTCAATAACAGCTTATCGACAGGTAAGCCCTGCATAGACAAAGCCTCCAATCCAACCATTGGGCCACCTCTGTTCGTGATATAAGGAATCATGGAAGGCGTCAAACATGGGCAGAGACCGGGTTTTCCTGAACCGATGGTGCGGTCAACGTTTTGAGACAGATTCCATACTTGACTAAGTTTGTGGGTCAGACAGCGCATCAAAGATAGAGAGATTTCTTACGTCTTGTAGTTAGGATCAATCCCCTTCAGCGCCGACCGAAGCAAACTGATATCCATTAAATCCCATACACGCTCGACTTGACCCACGCCCCAATCATTCCACGCGAAGTCAGGAAGTTTGCAAAAACCACCTACGATGAAGAATCAAACGCTGCAGTTCTCAACGAATCAAATAAAGTGCTTACCCTCATCCCAACTCGTCAAAGGTCGTTTATTGCCTAGTGCCTCCTCCAACCTTGCGCGCTGGTGACGAGACTCGCAGCGGCCCCAATCTGTACGACCCGTTTTACGATCTAGCGCACCGAAACTTTCTTGCACAAGCTTCTGGCGAGCCTGATGGATACGAGGATCATCCGATGAAAGCAAGAAGGCATCGAGTGTGGACGAGGCAGGTCGCTTAAGTTTATTCGTGACTAGGTCCTTCCAGTCTTCGGGGATGCTGGAATTCCGCTTGTCGACCGCGAGAAGGTAGACACGAGTTCTTGTGTGGGGGATGTAGTAGAATTTGGTGTCGACCCGGGTGAAGGCTGCGCTGTACCCATTCCGTTCAAAATACTCCTTGACGCGACCCCAGGGTGCTGAGCAGACGTTCTCAAGAATGACCAACGGAGGCCGATGGTTCTTGACCCAAGACATCATCCCTCTGAATGTCCGACCTGATTCTCCGTTTGCATCGATGTCTTGCTTCTGGGTATTGAGGTTGGAATAGTCGACACAAGACGTGCCGGCAATAAGCATGTCAACGTCTCCTGGCACTGGGGACAGTGCTCCATAGGCTGTATGCCTGCATAACGATGTCAGATGAACTAAAAGGAGACGATAAGTAAAAGACATACGCCTCTTCATCCCCAAGTTCACAAACATCACGAAAGAGGATTGGGGGATGAAAGTTTCGTTCGATATAGGCTTGCTTGAAGGGTTCGATTTCGCATGAGAATACATGCTCGATCTCCAACGAAACCCCATGTTGCTCCAGAATTGATTTCTGGATGAGTTCGAGGGCGAGGAGAGGGGATTCCGTGCCGGAGCACATGGTCGCGACTCTGAGCTTTCTCCCTTGTACACGCTCTACGACAGGCTTAATTTGGGGGATACGGCTGACGAGGTCCGAGAAAATGGCAGGAATTTCATGAATGGGTGGAAGGTCAGATGAGTCGAGGTCAAAGACGGATAGTTTTCCGCCCTTTTTAGTGGCCACTGTCGTCCGTTCATCATCCATCTCAACATCAGCATCGCTCCCCTCATCCTCTTGTCCGTGCTCATCAATGGATTCATCAGCCTGCTTAGGCTTCATCCCCTTCTGCTTCTTAGAACCACCAAAGAACGAGGTAATGGATGCTTGTCCTTTTGATCTCACTTTATCCTTGGCCATGGTGTTGAGAAGCGTTGAGAAGCGTTCAAAACGGTGGAAAATGGGGGGTATATGAAAAGTGGTATTACATTCACTTAATGGACAACGCGACCTTCCTGAGGCTGAGTCACGAACACGCGTTACGTGACGGCACGCGAATGATGTTGATTTGATTTATCACTCCCTGATCACTCCTGACAAATGTACGTACATAGCCGTCCATCGGCCTCGGACATAAGGTTCTCCAATATGGTTCTCCCCTACACACACCATGATCTCCGCTACTATAAGGCGTTACTTTGTGCATGATTCCTTGGACTGGTTCCATAGGTCATATCTTCTGGACTGGTATGGATTGACATCGGTTGTATTGAAGGCCTGTGAAGCTAATATCCAAAGCAGGTTTTTTGTGGGCTTACTCTGGTTCCTCTCATATATGATATCCTTTTGGCCCGTGTTTGAAAGGACTTTCTCTCTAGAGGATGATTTAATCTCCCATCCTCACAAGCCGAGCCAGTTAGCCTTCTCCCACTGTGAAGGCTGTCCCAATATTCAGCTTTGCATTTTTTTACCAGAATTGGTTCCGCTCTCAACTTCGGAATTGCTCTTTATATCCCCCTTCTTCTCCTGGCGGCCGTCGGTATCATGAAGCGCTCAATTTTCGAGATACATCACGGTGCCCTTGCACTTCTCGCTGGTCGGTGAGTCGAAATGCCGAGTAGACCCACTCCTCCGGGTGCCAACTCACAAATCTCAGAGGTTTGGCTCGTCTGATCACAGAATACCTTAAGCACAAAATCGGTACGTGGACATTCTTGCTGTCGAATACCTTCTCTGAACCAGTTCCAGGCAGGCTCCGTCCCGACTTCCTCGCGAGATGCAAGTGGGACGAGATTGCTAAGCATTGCACTGGGTCTGTCAGTTTTGAAGTTTATCCATTGCCACACCGACACGTTTCTTACAGGAAGAAGTCCGTCATTTTAAACGGCAGAAAATCCTTTCCCTCAGGACACTCCTCTACTGCGTTCGCGGGTATGGTTTTTCTAACGCTTTGGATCGCTGGCCAGACTGCCGCGCTTTGCCCGTCCGTAACACCATCAGTTAAGTGGCTACCAAGTCGGATGGGGACCATTTTCTTGACTTTGCTGCCGTTATCCTGGGCAGTTCATGTTGCAGTCACTCGAGTTGAGGACTACGTGAGTGGTCTTTCAACCGTGCTGCTACAGATTCACTTACGACCGTCCTTGAATTAAGAGACACCACAAGGAGGACGTGGTAGTGGGAAGTTTGATTGGTATTCTATCTGCAACCGTCTGTTACCTTGCATTCTGGCCTAGCCCCCTGCACAGCACCTCGTTCGTCTCTTCTAGCACGACGGAACCAAGGAACCTCTACAAATTAGGACTTCAACCGAGGCGCACCTATGAATTAACACAAATGGATGAGGATAACGCCTTAAATACTGTGTAGACAAGCATAACAAACTAATTTTGGAGGTATCTCAATACCATAAAGTCACTGCCGATTAATTAGCGTTGTCTCCCCGAACAAAAACCCATTTGTCCCCAACTTTTTGCATTTTCCCCCCAAGCCGGCCTCCGGAACTCGCAGACTGTTGTTGTAGCACACCACCTCCAGTTGTTGAAACGTCCGGATCTACTCCACCCCCACCCAACACGACAGCATCGGTCGACTGTACATTCCCCTCGTCGAAGTTGTCAGTCCACCCATGGTGATTATTTCGGCTGTTGCTGTGGAATCCTCTGTGCCCTCCTCTGCCTCGAGGAAAAGATCCTCGTCCCTCACCACCGTGCCCATTCACCGCATTAGATCCCGCATCATCTGCATGCTGCCAATTTTTGGCCGTCGTTTGCTGACTCATGGCTCCCATAATCATGAATTGCATCAACTCCTCGGTAGAGGGGGCATATCCATTCGTCACCTCCCACATCCTTCCTAATGCTTCCCACGATGCCGGTGAAGTAGGGTCAAACGTCGTCATATCGAAACTCTCTAGTCCAGTTTGTGTTGTTGCTTTGGTGCTCGACTCGAGAGACGTTACAGAGGCATCAGGATGCTTTGAAGATGTATTCGCAGCTATTGAGGACGATCTAGACATCGGATCATTACTCGTAGACGTAGACGAGAACTCTGCTTTCGGGTCACGAGGAGTTGAGGGTATGATAGGAGAGGGATTGACAGAACGATTCGAATCAGGTCCAGAAATAGGCGACTTGGAAGGAGAGGGTGATCGCAAATCCCGACCAAACTCGTCCTTCCCGGTACCATCCGGCTTAGTACTATTATCTTCGTACCGAGTGCGAGGAGGATATGATTGTCGTCGAAGGGGGCTAAAAGAAAGGGGTGGAGGTGAAGTCCTTCGGTGCCCTCGGCCATTTGGGCTGCGTGACCGACTACGGCCACCTCTACGTGGACTCCATTCTGTTTCTTGGGAATCTCGGTAATGATCACGTTCGTGTTCATCCCAACGATTCCAACGCCCCCGCCGGCGAAAGTTACCCCTAAGTTCATTGCGCGAGTATGCTCGGTCATCATAGTCTCTCTCATGATGATGATCGTTTCGAGGTGGACTACGATAACTATCAAGTCTCTCGCTCTGCCGAACATGGGCAGGCTTAGCATGAGGGGCAGAGGGCGATTTGGACAACCGAGGATCTGTAGCAGTCTGTGACACATTGGCATCTGATACTGGTGTTGGTGTGGTAGGCGATATTTGATTTGCAGCTGTATTATTGACTGACGCTGACTGCAGAAACTGCAATATGGCAAGGTGCGCACCCTGGACGGGTGTTGGGGGCGAAGCTGCAGTGTTTACAGTTGTTTGCCTGTATATAGATGTTCAGTGCTTGAGAGGCAACACACGAGCGCAACGTACGGTATTTGCTGATTAGCAGCCTGTGTCAACAAGGCAAGCAGTGTTGCCTGGGAATCAATAGGAGTAGATACAGTAGGACTTGGTATTGAAGTAGCAGGATTGGTCTGAGGTGCCGGACGCGGATCGGTTGACGCTTCGGGATTCACTAGTACTTCGGAGTCTGACATGAAACAAACCGAGCGTTGATTTAGTATGATTCTTTCAACCGGACTCGAAAGAGTATGGGGAAAACAACAATTATATAGGCAGGAGAAGTACTTAGCGTACAAAAAAGCGTGGTATGCACCTTTATCCTTTCCCGAGACTATGTCCGATAAACGACTGAGAATGTTGGGTGGGAAGGTACTCCCTTTCAGCCAGATGTCATAAATTTTCTTGGTTTTTTCCTGTGGAAAAAGATGTCAGGACTGTACTACCTTGCCAATTAGGGTAGATAATATGGATCAGGATCAAGATGCCTTGCGCGCAACATATTCTAGTGACTACGAGCGCCAATCTGGCTCGAGACGAGCGACGACGAAGATAATATCAGCATGACGGCCCCTGGGAAATCGTGATGGACGACGACACAAATCAGGAGCAGTAGCAGGAAAGATTATGTTATCGACCCCAATGGCTGGCGCGTAGGTCCCCCAGATGGATAACTCCGACAAAACTAACCTTTGCTTCAGGTAGCCTGGTAGCGAGCATATCTTGAAATAGACCCTCAAGGACCCCTGCCACCTTCAAGAGAAAGGTAGCACAATTTCCGGTGGTATGACGTTCTGAGAGATTATGTTTGGTAGCCTGTTGTCTGGCCGCTCTAGCTAGGGCATCGAATACATAGAGACTAGAGATTTTGCAAGACGCCGGTAACGATTTGTGAGTGCGGTACATTGTTGACACTAGCTGCGTGTCCTGCTGCAGTAACCGCGACAGGTGTCAGGAGCGTTCAGGAGAGGAAAGGAGTAAGACACACATCCATCAGCCTCATTGCGATCTCCGTTAGTTTGGTCATCTTAGACTGCGAAAGGCGTTTCGCCTGAACAACCTCATTGAGGGTCGTTTGGAAGTCCTGGTCCAAAATTTAAGATCCAAAAAAGCACAAAAACAATCAGGTCCGTACCTGAATCGTTGACATATAGCCAAGAAAAGCGAATGCGGAACGCAGAATAATTGCGAGATGGGAACCACGGATGAATAGAAGCCTTGAGGTTGTCGAGAGCCAAGTGGGTATTTGCGTATGTTGTTGGCCCGGTCCGCTTCCCATCTCGTTCCTGGTCTGTGCGCATCGGCCCGGCCGCAACATATTGAACATTCGACCCAACCACTAACGACAACGAAGATGCGAGAAAGTCGCGCACGGGCGACTCTTGTTGGAGCCATCCTTTTCTCGTCACTCACCATCTGGGCAGTGCATTTCCAACAGGAACAAGAGCGCGAGGTTGGGTTCCTTCAATCGCCAACGTGTGACAGACTTTTAATAGCTCACTCTAGAACATGTACCAAGGCGTCCTTCGTGACGATGAGCGGAGGAGAGAAAAGATGCGGCAGAGACAAGCAGAACTCGAGGAATCACAGAGAAAGCGTGAAATATATGAAAGGGTTCAGAGTGTTCAAAAGTCAGAAGGCGGGCAATAGGTCAGCTGCAGCTACTTCAACGCGTGTTGTGGGTTTAATTCAGGGTAGTCTCATATGTAATGTACCAGCTTACAACTCCAAGCTGGTTCTCAAGGACGAAACGCCTAGATACCTCCCCCATCTTCTCTCGCCTACTCCCCGCCCACCTTGGCCTAGGATTATCTTGATGCGTATTTTGCTTAAATGACTATGTTTTCGGTTCAGATTTGGTCTCCCATTCCTCGGCGCTCCGCAGTCATCAACCAATCAAATCGCACCATTCCGAAAAATTGCTCAATTTATATAGCTCACTTTGCGTGTCTTGACAGAGCAACAAGGCCGCAGGCCGCCATATACCCCATGTGAGTATATGCTGCCTATATCTTGTCGTACAAAAATTTCTGACCTTGCTCACGGCAGTCTTCGTCGTCCATACAGCTCGACAAAGTCAGTGCGAATGCACCAAGCGCTTTGCATTGACGAGATCCTCAGACGAGTTTTTACCTATGTGTGCAAGCGAGATCTCGGGACCTTGGCTCGAGTTTGCAAAAGCTGGAAGGATCCGGCAGTAGACTTCATTTGGGAACGACTGCCATCCATCCTACCCTTGTTGCACCTGATTGCGAACTCGGCCAAGGACGGAAACCATGTATGGAAGGTTTCTCGCGTCCTTCGTGCAACCGTTACACTGATATCACTACCAGAGCTCAGGCTCATCTTGGTCGTCGCATCACGACCTCGCAGTCTTCCTGTATTATGCCACAAAAATCCGTCATCTGACGCTAACTGGGCTAGATCCAGCAATATCACTGTTACCACTATCCCTTTGCAATTCCAACGAACCCTTGCTACCTTCTCTCGCGAGTCTCAAACTCTCCGTCCGAACATGGTCGCCTCTTCACTTTGCGCTATCATTCTCTCCAAGCATCCGATATGTGGATCTCGACTTCGGTTTCGGGGCTCGAGCAGAGAAGAACGCAGGTGAAGGTCACCTATTCCTCGCGCAGACTCTCCGGTCTGCTCACGATCTTCGCGAAGTCCATATTCGAGGCATGGTTTCCCCACGATTTAACGAACTTGTACATTCCATGCAAAACATCCACAAACTCTCACTCCGGACGGGCGCTTCATTGACTACTGACGCACTCTTGGCCGTCACGGAACTACCTTACCTTGTCGACCTCACCCTCCATGCAGAATATCTAAACCCGGAGAAACTATCCTCTGGTTTAGGTGATGGTTGCTTTCCTTCACTGTCCAAATTGCGATTACGCGCCAAAAGTGCGACGATTGTGGTTCTAGTATCTGCTTTACAAAAGGACAAGCTCAACTGGTTGTGGTTAGAGGCACAAGATATCTCCTACACAGATGTTAAATGGGACGATATCGCCGAGCTAATCACAACGAAAGCCTCCGACTCCCTTCAAAGCCTCGGCCTCGAACATCACATCGAATTTATGCACGGTGATGTCCAAATTCCTACCGCTACATCCAGCAACATCCCAGTACAACCCCCACCTACCTCCTCCGCATCGTCACTATCTATACTCGGCACAGACCATGTCCTTTCACCACGCCTAACCCTGAAATCATTTAACAAATTGCACAAACTTCAAGCACTCCAAGTCGAAATGACGATCCCTCCCTCCTTTAATGAACAGGACATCACGGACCTCAGTCGCGGATGCCCTGCCCTCACTCTTCTGGACCTTGGAGGAACATCATGCTTCGAGCACGGGATCATGTCCAATCTGACAGAATCAACTATTCGATGCTTCCAACGTTTCCGAAGCCTGGAGAGACTCGTTCTCCCGAGCGCATACACGATGGACCAGATGTCTCCTATCCCAGTGGATGCACCCACGCAACAACACGCTCTACGATCGTTGACTCTGGGCAACGTTTCCGCAGAGGATGGTGCCGCCCTCACGAGGCATCTAACCGCCCTCTTCCCCAGTCTGGAGAACATTGAGGGTGCGCCAGTGCAGGACGAACTCTGGGCCTTGGCAAGAGTCGAACTCTCGCGCTTGCAAACATGATTCTCTCCTGCTTCTTTGAAGATACCCGAATAGATACACCTTTGCATAGACATAGAAACCTATAGATTCGGATGGATATAGACTTCTGCTAAACTACCTCGTCCTCGCATACCCTTACCCATATTAGTAGACGATTACGGGAGATACTGAGGATCTTAGACTACATTCGATTCAGTTTGTATATACTCAATCACCATCGGGCGTTACATCTTGGGTTCAGGTACATTTAGCGCTATAGCACTCACATAATACCAGACATTATGCCGCCTCTCATCTAACTCTTTCGTCGCCCTCTCCCGCCAGGCCTCAACTACAGTGGAAGGGATACCCTGGTTGGCTATGACTGTCGTGGACGTCTGGAAGAACTCCTGCATTGGTCGAAGATCAGAACTTTGCCCTTTGTTTGGGCAGAACACAACACCTAGACCTTGAGATTCATGTGCATTATGGCACCAATCTCTTCACCGTGAGGAACACCTTTCCCTGCCCATCCCGTCGGAGCCCAGCGCTCCCTGAAGACTATATCCTTCACGGCACCGGTATTCTTCAAGAGCACGTTGGGCAACTGGTATATAGGACTTCGTGTAACCTTGCCGAAGATATCTAACCATCCCCCATACGATGATAGCTTGCGTGTATTTGCAATATTGCACTCTGCACTGAGTGTGGGATTGTAGACAAATGGTTCAAGAGGCCTTCGGTCTTCGTCAAAGGCAATCCATTCACCGTCCGCCACGAGAGCGAGGCCGCCTGGTTAGTCCGTTTAGCACAGACTGAGGGATAGCACCGAGTTGGGACTTATACCGGGCTTAAGGCACCTGATTATATCGTTTACAAGGCTCTGGGGCTCTGGGACCTGCGAAGTAACGTCACTCCTGGATAGAAGATGTCAATGTGGAATGAGCTCACATGTTGGCATACACATCGACAGTGTATAATAGCAAACTTGTCCGTGAACTCCACCGGCAGACCTTCGATCAGGTTATGCTGTTTGAAGCTACCGGCAGCAGATAAGCGACGTTCAGGCCGAGCAAGAGAGCCCTTACACGAAATTCGGGGGCGTTGTCCTAGGGATGAACGTTAAGCTCCTGTGGGTCCACCATGGGAACACTCACTTATGCTTCAGCGGTGTAATATCCACACCGATGACCCGTGCCCGTGGAAATCGCTCCGCCATCTCAATCGCCCTAACATTGGCATATGCATCATAAATCTGTTCAGGGTCGCATTCATGTCCGCCGAGCCCACCATATGCCTGAACCACAACCGACGTCCATTATCTCAGGCTCACTAGACGTCGTGTGCCGCTCAACTACCGAACTTAACTCGGAGGGATATAGCCCTCCAATCATCAGGGACCACATCCTGTGCTGAACATCTAAACGCTGCACTCGGTGTGTTTTAACGCCGAAATTACTCGCTTATACGGAGGTAGTTACCGACATTAAGCTCCTGGACGTCATGGGGTAATTTGTAAAGCTCCTAATGACAATCAATGAGGCTCGGAGATGGATGCGGACCAAACGAACTTACTTCAACCATGTCTTTGAGGGCGAAATCTGCACTTTAGCCTGGTCGATATTTGGTCGGTTGTTCTGACGTGTTCTGTTCTGTTATATGTAATTCGTGGGTAGTAAACGCCCGTCTGAGAAATCGAAGCACATAGTTCACGGTAATAGAGTAAGAGGTTTCACATCTATCATGTCAGCCCCTCACTGCGTACTGTGTGATTTTTCATAGCAGAGAGCGGATCGGACATCGAGAATGTATTGTACGAGCTACACATACATCATGATTGAAAGCGATCAACCCTAAGCAGATACAGTTTTAGACGGCAGGGGGCTTGCTGCCAGGCGTGAAGGTGTAGGTCAGACCGCACTTGCCACAGTACTGACGGTCCTTGTGGAAGGCCATCTAATCATGTAGATGAGCGTGTGCACATGTACTCGCAGAGAAACCACATACGAAGATACCAGCCCCACACTCAGCAGAGGGGCATTCACGACGAAGGCGTTTGATCTTGCCATCGGAGTCGACCTTGTAGTACTTCAAGATGGCCATCTTGACCTTTTTGCGCTTATGCTTGATCTTCTTGGGGGTCTAAATTGAAAATAGATCAGGCTGGTTGCGCAACAGCAGCGATGAAGTGAACCGACGGTGTAGGTCTTCTTCTTGCGCTTCTTGGCACCACCACGAAGGCGAAGCACAAGGTGCAAGGTGGACTCCTTCTGAATGTTGTAGTCGCTGAGGGTGCGACCGTCTTCGAGCTGCTTCCCAGCGAAGATCAGGCGCTGTTGGTCGGGGGGAATACTAGTTGGGGGCTCAGATATGGTGCACCGGCAGTATAAGTAGCTGTGCATACCCCTCCTTATCCTGGATCTTGGCCTTAACATTGTCGATGGTATCCGAGGATTCGACCTCGAGGGTGATGGTCTTGCCCGTGAGGCTGTAAATCATGTCAATAATGGTGCATAGGGGCAAAAGTCTATGGAACTCACGTTTTTACGAAGATCTGCATTTTGCGGACGCTTTCGTCTGTCCAACGATATGAACGGTGGAGTCTTCGACAAAAGCAAGAGCCGGTCTTGATAGAGAAAAGATATACAAGAAGAGAGATTTATAATTTGCCATCTGTGTATGGCCCGTGCATTAAGGTTTGATCTAGTGATTGCTGACATAATGATACGCGTTGAAAGCCATTTCGTCACGCGCGTGGACGCGCTGTACATTGAGCAGTTACAACGTCCGGGACCTGACTTACGGGTCACATTCACCATGGACTCTGACGAGGATACTCGCATGTCCGATACTGAACCTTTCTTGAGCTCACCGTTGAAGGGGAAGGGCAAGGCTATAGATACAGGAACTCCAGACTCCGAATCATTGCCATGGTGAGTATTAGCACCTCGGATTGGATTCGTCTGACAACCACAGGGTGGAGAAGTACAGACCCGTTACATTAGATGATGTCGTTTCACACAAAGATATTACAAGCACGAGTAAGCTTCGTTTCCTTCTCCCGGCTCAGTTCGTTGAAGCTGACATAACACGTCTAGTTGAAAGATTTATTGAAAAGAACCGCCTACCCCATTTACTATTCTATGGACCCCCTGGGACGGGAAAAACTTCAACAATTCTCGCTGTAGCCAGGCGAATATATGGCGCTGATTATAAGAAGCAGATCCTCGAGGTATAACTTGAATGATTCGATCTTGAATCGGAAACACATCTAACAGACTGCCAGTTGAACGCTTCTGACGATCGTGGAATCGATGTTGTTCGCGAGCAAATAAAACAGTTCGCCGAGACAAGGACCCTTTTCTCCAAAGGTTTCAAACTCATCATTTTGGATGAGGCGGACATGATGACACAGGCCGCTCAAGCAGCCCTTCGCCGAGTGATCGAACAGTACACAAAGAATGTTCGTTTTTGCATCATATGCAACTACGTCAACAAGATCGCGCCTGCAATCCAGAGTCGTTGCACGAGATTCAGATTCTCACCGTTGCCCATGTCAGAGGTCGAGAAGCGTATCAACATAGTCGTCGAAGCGGAGAAGTGAGCTTGGATCGCATGTATAGCCAGGCGCGAATACTGATTTCCGATATTTAGTGTTCCTCTGACCTCGGATGGCAAGAAGGCTTTATTAAAACTATCCAAGGGGGATATGCGCCGAGCCCTCAACGTTCTCCAGGCCTGTCACGCTGCCTACGAGATCATCGGGGAAGCAGAGATTTACACTTGCACAGGCAACCCTCATCCATCGGACATAGAAACCATTGTCAATTCCATGCTATCGGACGAGTTTACAGCATCGTATCAAAGTAATTGTCTCAATTCATTGGCTTCTACGCTGTCATCGTATCGTTTCTGACTTTATGAATATCGCTTCCAGTGATCTCGAAGATGAAGATGGAACGTGGGTTAGCGCTCCAGGATCTCCTAACAGGCGCCTTTGACTATATTGACACCATTGAACTCAAACCTCACGCAAGGGTATACCTACTTGACCACCTGGCTTCGACAGAGTACGACCCAGTTCATCTCTGCTCGCAACACCATGTGGGCAAACTGATTCAATGTTTTGTCCAGGCACCGTTTGTCTACCAGCGGAAGTGAAAAAATCCAACTTACTGCTCTTCTTGGTGCTTTCAAGACCGCGGTGGAGTTATCCACTAAAGGTTGACAGTTCTGGAGAATCATTTGATGAGTATTGAACGTGCTCTATGGACCTCGAAGCTGTCCCGTGTCTTCTACCCTCTTTACTCATTTCCTTGACTCGGTTCTCTCTGATACAATCATATCCCTTTCACAACCGTCTCGTTCTGCTTGTGATTGATTGTAATTCTCAACCAATCCTTCGGCACTCCTGCACCATTGACATACCCCTTGTGGATCCTGCCAGCTCAAACCTTTACTAACGAGAGACGGCCCCAACATCGCTTCCCACAAGAGATTGACAGAAGGAATGACTGAACCCCGACTCCGATTCAGCTGTGGTTCTCTTCCGATTCCATGTTTGAGTATTATTTACTTGTATCTTCCCTCCGCCGATACCCCCCTCCCTCCGCATCATTCATGTCATTCTTGCAAGGATAGTGGACTAGTCCCAAGATCCACCAGCGGTTACCAGAATTAGCTCTAAACGCCCTAGATCCAGTTTAAGTAGTACAATCTTATTCCATCTTAGACGATTCCCCGGATCATTGGATCCACATGGCACAGCTGTCAAGAAAATTCCAGGTGTCCAAAGCAAAAATTAAACTTTGCGAAGTTGAAGTTACTCAGAGTGGCTCACGGAAGTCATCCATCAGAATAGTCATGGATCAACAATCAATATTGTTGATATTCCAATTCATCATCAAACGAGCACGTAGCCGTTCTCCCGTCAATCTTCATCAACTGATTCCGTAGCCCTCCAGAGTCATCAAAGAGTCATACTGCGTCAGCATTTAAACAAATATAGCATAGCGCGTCCATGAACAGGTCTACGCACTATGATGTGATTGCCGCGGTATGTTCCCTCGTCATCGCACCGCCATGGAAGGGGTCAATACCATTTAGGTTTTGACGAACAGGATCATTCATTCGCAGAGTCAAACTTCCCCACTCACACACACTCCGATCAACGGCGATCCTCTCGAGAGCATTCCCAACAATACTGAGCATCATACGTTCAAACCAGTTAAGCAAAAATTTTCAATAATATTAAATAATGCCCGGGTGACTGGCACCATGGGAATAGCGGTAAAGTAAAACAGACATGATTGCTAGTACAGGAGATGTGTTGGAAGGGATACGGTAGGGAAGTAACAGGCGCTATGCTCCAAAACAAGGCGATTGCCTATGGTTACAAGTTATAAGACGTAGCGATGGGGATTTGATGGGATCCGTGAGTTACCTGGTTAACAAGAATGTGGAAGTGAGGGAGAGGCAGGGTGAAAAGAAGGAAAAGGAAAAGAATGAAAAGCACAGAGAGTGTAAGTTGAAAAGAATGGACGAACGAACGGGCGAAACCGAGCCTGAACAAGAAGTCTGGTAGTAGTAGATTGGTCTTTCTAGGCGGGAGGAAGGTGTGTACAGGGGCAAGTACAGTACAAGAAGATGACAGCAATGGCGTGCGGCCGAGATGACAACTACAAATGAGGGGTGAAAGCATATAGTACAAGTGAATCAGTTCATTACTGTCACCTTCAGTTAAAAAGAAGAGAAGAGAATCAGTCAGAAGAAGCCACAGAAAAGAGAAAAGATAATCGGGGGGAAAAAACTAGAGAGAAGGAAAAGTCTACTGAGATCGGGATGGGGTGAGAGATGATGCGGATGAGAGGTAATCAGCGGTATTGGCGTTAACAGTAGCGTAGGCCTTCTCGACTTTTACTCGTTGGTAACCTGGTAGGCATCTCAGTTCGGATGTCAGAAATACACCAAGTCAGACGTTAGACGTACGAATGTATGCGCATTCCTCCGAGAAGGTCGTAAGTGCATGAAGACCAATGTCGAGGTTGTGTCTCAGGCTCTCCTCGCTGATGGATGTTGGCCACGTAACTTGTAGGGTTTGCCTCCTCGAGATCTCGTCAATGAAGACTTGGCAAGCCATCTGCCAAAGAACCTTTGAAACAATAAGGACAAGCATTGATGAGTGTAAAATGAATTACATACACCATACACTGAGTTCACAACACCCAAGCTACGCAGATCGATTCCGTTGAAGTTGACCATATCACACGCCGCTTGGACGCATTTTTGGTTCGAAATGGGGTCTGCATAGGAGAATATTCCATGCAGTTTGATGGCGGCCGCATTCGTAAGACTATGAGCGAGCAGAAGCATCCGGGTATTGGCGGTATTACTTCCTGACTGAGAGAGCTGAGGTATCCAGAGCCGAAACTCGTCAATGAGCTTGTTGATAGAGTGGAAAGAAGCGGTAAAAGCATCCAATTCTCGCTTCGGCATATCTGAGTGCCAGTGAATGAGTGAGGGATTATTGTTTTGACGGGGGACACTTACTGGGTGCCCAGTGCCCCGTAAGGTGTGTAGCTCTATGACACAGAATGGAGGCTTTCACGACTAGAGTCGTGAGGGAAGAATCATTTCGACCGTTGTATGTCATCCCAGCTAGGAAATGCTTGACAGTGTTATTGCCTCGTATCTCTGCCGTCAAGTGTCCCTGGAAGAAGTTGACCCAAATGGACACCGTAAGGAGTGATGGTAACTTACATTCCGGTAGTCGTGACTGTCAAGAGGCCAAGGGGTATCAATTTGCAAACCTGGGGCCTCTAACGCACCGCAAACGCCGCCTGGCGGTTCGAGAGCGAATGAAATCAACTTGTGGAGGGTAAAAACTGCCCAAAACCCGTTGATCTGCTCGCCCTCCTCCTCGGGTATGCTTTGCGGACTTGGTGGGAATACAGCCCCATCGTTGCTTATGCCTATGAGAGTGAATGGTGAATAGTGCGGTGAACGCAATCGATGCATCTGCAAACTGAGCACGAGCGACACAGCAGACCCAAGGCGGGATTTGGCCTCCAGAAGACGACCCGTGCGAAAGAAGTATGCAGCCAGTAGCACTTCGGCCTGCAGGGTATGCAATATACGCTTCGGGTGTGTGCCAAGGGTATCTGTAACCACATGGTGTAGTGCACGAATGAGGAGAGCGGATTCATCAACTTGAGACGGTGTTCGTGGTCGCGAGAGATGGGCCCCCCAAAGGTAGGCAGTGGTAAGAAGAGCAGGGGTGGGGCGTGTATGATCGCCAAACGGATGTTGTGCTAACGCGGATCGATGGAATGAAAGGATGTCTAAAAAGAATCCGAACTCTATTGCGTGAGGGAGGAATTTCTCAATTCTACGAACCATGAGTGAGGCATTGAGTCCAGAGAAGTGGCAGGAGCACGTACAAAAATGGTATTAATGTTCGTGGTGGCTCCTAAAGAGCATATAATGAACAAACGATACCCTCCCTGGTGAAATCCATACGTACCTCAGTGCTGGAGGTAGGGGTTACTGATAACAATTGGCGGGAAGGGGAGACGCTCGAGCCTGTGGATGAAGTCATTGCCTCGAGAGCAGCGAAGTTATTCCAGTGCCTACCAGAAGGGAGACTCGATGTTGTCGACTGCGGAGAGAAAGGAGAGTGTGGACCCATGTGAGGAGGTTCCGGAAGAGGTGGGGAGTGCGAAAGACGCTTCTCCTTGTAGACGACATAGGGGTCGTGTAAGGTGACTGAGGGGGTCGTCAATCCGGGGTTCTCGAGCTCAATTATGCGAGCCCTGAGGGATTCGATGGTCTCCGTAAGGAGTGCCACCTTGGATTTGCCCTGGCCATTATCCCACTCGCAAGGATCGCTTTTGGGGTTTCTCATACACGGGCCACAAGTCGGGTGCACGCCATCGCATTTCTAGAACAGGGGCGAGGGGTCAGATTGGATGTACGGAACGAAGAAGGAGATACACACGATCTTGAGTGTTCTGGAGAGACGGCGGGTCAGGAGAGCGCGTGGAAGGAGAGAAGAGATACACACCTGCATACTGAACAAGCCTTGCCTCTCTTCAAGGGCTTGGACGCGCCAGAACGTATAGGTCCAGAACTTGGACTTCTTGAGGAGTCGGCGATCATCGCCAAAGTCGACTCGGTATGGTACGAGGAGGAGACGCCCCGAACGGATCAATTGGGGGGAGAGAGAATGGAGAGAGTTGCATTATTATATATGTTGAAAGAGGCAGAGACTGTTCACGTCGGTGGTTCATGCTCGGAGTGACGAGGGTTCAATATTCGAAGGATCACAGCCTTCTCACACAGAGATCTGCTCGGCTCATAAGATCGATGTGCCGGTCACGTGTTCAACGTCGTTACCGATCATCTTGAACCTGTCTGCCCCCACTGCTTGTCCCCAACGCTCCCAGTCCTCGAGGCTTCACCATCGGGCTGTGTTCCCATCGGTCCACCCACTTCCACTCACGCTCCTCCTGACCCGTGCTGTCTCTTCTTGGAACCCTAGAAATGATCGTCCAATAGATGATGCTACCGCATGGTGCTACCTACCTCTCAGGCGAAATGAATTCGTACTCTGTCACTCTCTGTTCCCAACTTGGCTGTTGCCTCTGTGCCTGGAATCGGGCATCCGTAGTCGACTCACTTCGGGCATTCGGATTCTACTGCGAGCTTCAGCCACAATCGTATCCGGCTCACGCCGAACTGTTGGGCATTCCAGTCCGACTGCTCGTCAGAAGGAAGCTTGGTCCTCGACAATTCCTCGACAACGTCTTAGCCACTAATCAAACGTTAGCCCTTCTTTCACATGAGAACTTGTCGCCGCTGTTTTCGTGATGCAGTCCGCCACTTCCTGACCGCAGTCTAACACCACATTAACAAAGCAGTTCAATAATATGGCTCACTCCAACACATTATGTTAACAGCACTTCTGTGATGAGAATCGATGAACTATCGATTCCGGTAGTGACAAGCGTTACAGAGAGAATGTATGATTATTTGTTCGAAGAAATGAGCCCGCGCAAAACACAATAATAGCCAATGATATCTAGTTTGTATTCCTCGTCTCTGACGTTCAATTTCAAATCTCGCTGACCCTCGAAGCCGTTGCGCCGCCACAAACTTCGTCAGCCAAGTATAAACTAGGCCCACTGCCTCTCTTGGTGTAATCCTCTAAATTCGGCACTGGTTCGCCTCGTGTTCGGCTTTGAGCCTAGTTCAATGACGTATGTCTCCGTGCCTCAGTCGGTTCACTTTTACGTTCCGCTGCATCTCTCCTCACTCACAGCATATTGCTCCCCCTCCATCTGAACGCTTGCTAGGCCCGACTTGCACCCACCGAGGCAATATAGTAATAAGCCTCTAATTTCCGAACCGGCCACTCCTTCCACCGTTGGGGTCCCAGACAAACGACTCATATCCAGGCGGCCATGACATTTTTTATTTCTTCCATTTCGTGTACTTGGCGTCATAGTGCCGCATGCAAATGGCTATAGGGGAGTTTTGAACGCTCGACGCGACCCTCAGCCCATAAAATAATGTGCACAGCCACTGCTACCAAAACTGCGCTAAGGAGAAGGGCTAAAAAATCACAGGATGAGCAACCCTGTGCTCGACATCTAAAATTGTTCAAGTCACTTCACCTGAATGTTTTCCGAACAACTCATACATCACTCGCAAGCTGCTGTTATGCAAGCTTGTATATATGCTATTCGGCTGACCATACTGTGACTCTACTGATCACTTGACTCTATGGCATTGCCATCAGTTCTGCGGCGGAAATGTACAGGAGTGCCCCAGGTGAATGGATCGGTCAAGAATACAACCGTGTACGTCGACTTAGACCCGAGTCCCTGGTCAACCCAGCTGCCCTACCCTTTTCCTGCGAATCGGATATTCAACCTATATCAGCGATAATTGATCTACTAATTTCGCCGACAGGAAATGCGCCAATTTTGGCAAATTGCCCGATAAGATATCTGTCTCTGACATACGGTTGTTGAGCATTGAATATCCGCGACCCTTGGGTTGGAAACTTGCTCCTGTGAATTTACGACATTCAGCCGCCCAAATTATCTTCCCCCACTTTTCGGCAGCGCTAAACGGCACGCTTGGCAGATTGATAGAGTCAAGGACACATCCATCAGCCGTTTCCAATGGAAGAAACCAAGCGCTGTTCATCTCAACTGCAAGAATCCAAGGTCCAGATCTCGCAGTACACCAATACAAAATCGCCCACCGTCTCCCAATGGAAGATCCTCTCGATCAAGGATCAACGCCCAGTGCTCGAACATTCACATGCCGGGTATTGATGATGGGGTTGATAAGGGTCCTGTACTTTAATTTAGTAATTTGGTGGCCACCCACGAAATTACCGGTCCAAAAGGACGTTGTAAGCACCTGGGTGTTGGGAGTGGCTCGCACGTACATGCCTATCCCACGTTGGCCGGGGAATGCGTCTCCACAGGCCATAAATAACGAAAGCACCCCCCCCCCCCCCCCAAAGGACACCTG
Organism: Podaxis carcinomalis; assembly: GCA_018524395.1. Classification (NCBI taxonomy): domain Eukaryota; kingdom Fungi; phylum Basidiomycota; class Agaricomycetes; order Agaricales; family Agaricaceae; genus Podaxis; species Podaxis carcinomalis. The sequence goes on along the minus strand of JAEUWJ010000540.1, from coordinate 55,060 downwards.
AGCTCTTCTGCTTCTTGTCTCCGTTATCACCCCATAGTTCATGGGCGTATCCAAGGGGCTAAAAAGTCGAGCGTGCGAGGTTTCTCAATTGTTTGAATCGCAACCCCCCTCCCCTCTTTCTCCGTCTCCGTGTTGGATTATTGTTTACTGGCAGTTGCGATGGAAGAAACGGGTAGTAAGCATACACAAAGGCCAGGCACCCGCGCTCATGAGAGAAGGAGAATGGAGAACAATGAAGTCGTTATGAATTCTTTCCTGAATGCGGTGGGGCTTTGCCCTCGATCCTCTGCAGAATCTACCTCCCGGTTCCTCGACCATGCGTCTCTTGGAATTCGACGAAGGAATCAATTTAACCTTTTCCCGAAATCTGGGGATTTACCGTGACTGGCGCTACCACTCAAGAACTGGTGTAGATGTGAACAAAAAAAGCTCGGCATCCTTCTTCTAGCGATGGAACAAACCGAAACGGGAGCTGCCTCGCTTCCACCAAGAAGGACCGAATTTATGGAGGTTCGGTATTCATACAACTAAAAACGAGTCGGGTATCCAGTAAGCCAGAGCAATGTTCCCAACCATGTAGTATGTATACTCCCACCCACCCTCCAGGAAGAACCCCCCCATTTCCGCTCACACACCTCCAATCGGTTTACGTTTCTTCAACTCACTAACGGCACATCCAAAGTTATCCTGGGACGAAAGTCGATTACACCCCCCCATTGGCACAACAAGTTCGTTTATCGACTGGGCCTCGGAGCGTTGTAGTTCCGGAGAGATTGTAACATGGCTGATCCCATACGCCTGGAAACAGTGCTGCAACGTCTGTTCAATCTGTTCCCACTGCTCCAGCGAGGTTCCTGTGGGCACGCATACGTGCAGAGACGCTAGAATCACTCTGATTGTGTTGGCGGTTGAACGATGTATTGAAGTAGTGCCGGGCGATACGGTATGATGTGGTATAGTGGTGAGATGAGATACCATGTGCAACATGAAGGAAACCATAACCGGCGTCAGTTCATTTGGCAGCATGGGGAGGGCTATACGTAATGGAGAATGGACGTACGATTGAGACAGGTGCCAGACATGAAGGTCATGCACAGAAAGAACGTCAGGAATCTGAAATTGCACGCAGAAAGCGAGTTTGCATCAGTAAGTATCATCAACTCAACTTCGTCCCCTCCGTCGCCATCGATCAAAGAGAAGGTACGAACCGCAATCAGATCTTCCTTAACTTTGGCAAGATCAAGATACAGAGGAGCAGCTTCCAGCAGTATTCGACCAGATTTCAAGGCTGTGAAAAGTAGGGTTGACGATCAAAATAAATTCAGTGTGTTCTTGTACTAATTATAGGATTTAGGTTGAATTAGTACTCACTCATGGGAATTGCGCTGGCAAATATTATTAGACTTATAGCCAAGGAAACACATGGATCGGCATAAAGACGTTTAGGGCTATCCAGTTTCCACATGATGACAGCAGCGATTATCACGCCTATGTCTGTTAGGAAAGCCCATATCAGTGAAGGAATCTGACATCAGAGTTCGTTATGTTTTGAAGCGCACTGTTTACAGCATCACCAAACAGGTGGGTGAGAACCCCAACTAATCCGAGGTTATGTTGGTGAATAGCGATCGGAGGGTCAATCGTATGGTTATGGTTCGCATGCTGCGGGATAACCGTGCGTCAATTTTTCCTCTTCCCCCCTTTTTTGATGGGGATAGGGCGGAGGGAATTATGTGGTAAAAGCATATAGAAAAGAACAGATACGTACTATGTGGTCCCGAAGAGAGTCCTCTCCAGAGCTATTCAAGTTCGGATCGGACACGTTCCCCGGAGCTGGCTGTCCATGTCCATGTCCATGTCCGTGATGATCTTGTAGACTCATCAGAAATCTGTGCACATCAAGGTTTACAAGAACGTACCATGAACCACGAGGACGCTTAGGATATTTAGGCCCAAGCCAACACAGCCAATGATTAGAACCAAGAACGGTTCCTGAACATCCTCCAGGTGGACAAACCGCTCAATTGATTGAAGAAGGATTGAAAGCGCAAGGGCCAAGAGGAAGACACCATTAAAGAACGCACCTGTGGGCAAGTAAGTGGGTTATGGGCTCGGGATTCGGAGACACAGCATTGGGCCGTGCTTACCAACCAACTCTGCACGATGGAAGGCGAAGGTAAATTTGACGGTCTGAAAATAGACGTCGGAATGAGGTCGATGGATGGATAAAATGAGAACCAACGTGTTCGCCGCTGTCGTGTAGCTTGAGGCGGTGATCATTTGTTCGGTCCATTCATAGAAAACGACGATAGGACATACATAGGCTGCAATGAAGGCAATAGCACTGGACCGACAACATGAGTAACGAAAGGCAACTCGCATACGCGTGTTACTTGCTATGCCACAATATCCTGCACAATGGAAGCAAGGATTGAGCTAGAGCCATCGCGATTCCGCAGCTCTGACTCACATTCAAGTAGTGAAACTAGAGACCATGTCAGCTGGCATGTGCCTACGGAATTGGAACGGGCTATTGACGTACAGCATCAGCAATGAGCGCGAGACTCCTCGTCCTGAACCCCACTAAGAGAACCGAGAGATAAGCTCTGCATCGACCCAATCCGAACCGGAGGATCCTTGCCTGCAATTTCTGCTGTGAAAAACCCAAAACTGATTGCCAACACAATGCCGATTCTCGTCGTGTTTTTCATGGTGCGATCTAGTTCAAACTGGAAAGCTCTTCGACACTCTTGCGAAGTTTGAGAGACCTAGGTCGTCAGAGCTCCCTTGGGTGTGACAAATAGGTCCTTCTAGGGGTGGGGGAAGAAAGCCAAGGTCCGAGCTAGGAGGTTCAAGGGATCTCAAGGTGGTGGTACGAGAAAGTATCCCAGAATTCTAAGAAGAGGTTTTGTATGTATGCACGTCACTCGCATGCTTCCGAGCTGGTACATGGGGGTGTGGCATTTAGTAAGTATAAGCGCGAGGGTCACAAGTCTAATACGCGATAGAATGGTGGGAAGATCAATACTCTCATCGCCCTCTCCATCGTCTTCGATGCTATAGGCTCTTTCGATCTTCTCGCTCGATCGTGTCTCGACTCTTTCACACGTCTCGTCCACTCTTCAGTGATCCCAACTCAGCGCCGGCGACTGGGGCAAGGTGACAGGGCAAACATAACTCTTAATTCCACGTGTAAATCTCCTCGTTTTCAGTGCACAGAATTGCTGTAGCAACAAAACGTGGCGCGCAGGCCGGGACAAATCTCCACTTGCACGAGGCAGGCACATATACCGTTCCGAAAGGGATTGAATGCAGACTTTCGAGTTAGCTCGGTTGAATCCGACATCGCTGAATGCGTTCATAATCGGAGCTTGGAAGCTCCTATATTCCATTGGGAGTAGAAACCCCAGACCGCCCTCACTAACCGCGCGGCCGCAGCAGCGGAATTCTAGATAGTAATGTGTTCCGTTCCCCATCGAAATAATGAAATGTGAGTCACTTCGGGACGCCTTCGCATTCATGAGAAATGACTTGTGCAGGCGGTAACGGTTGAATATATCATCAGGGTGACGCGGTCGCGCACAAATAGGGTGAAATGAAAAGAGAATTCGCCGGAGAATGTCTCTGTTTGCGTTTTTATTGACTGCTTCTGAATATGTTCCTTCCGCGGTGAGTGTAGTTGGCGAAGCCTATTCGGGCATCCATTTCGTCGATTTTGCTACGCCGTTATGACTTAACTTATGGAACAAGATGGAAAGGATAGAGGCGTACTGTTGCCGCATCTCGCTTGCCCATGATATTTGCTTGAGCGGTGGACCATAGAGAGATGCCCCAATTATCCCGAGAATAGCTCCGATAAGAGTCTCGATAGCGATCTGGAGAATGTTCCTTGGGAGTGAGTGGTGCTCGGCGTAGAGCCATGTAATGGGAAACCCACATCCTTGGGTAGTGCTTCTTGTGGCTGGCCTAGTGCTTTCAGGCGCGATAGGTCTACGTGGGAGTGAGGATGAGCGACGAGCTGGTTTGTGGGGTGTGAAAGACCATACACTCGTATCCAGAATACCCGGCTGGGATGGTTTGTGAGAAAGAAATCGAAGGCTGTGGGCAGAGAACTCACCATGAAGCAGGGCAATCACGCAGAAGAGCATAAGAATGCGTGCCAACATATTCACCAGCGGTGTACACCAGCAAAAGTGAGAGTTGAGTGATGGAAGTTAGTGCTGGACGACACCAGTGACGCAGCCACACGTGACACGTGTTAGGACCAGGACTACGGTTCTTGCTACTCTCGCTACTTTCTCTTCAACAGCCACCATGGCTGGAATGGCCTTTCCCATACCGTCCCATCTCCCCCGGAAACAGGACATTTCATCCAAGGTCCTGAGTCGGATAGACTCAGCCACATACCAGTCCCTCAATTCCACTCTGACCTCCACTTGGCTTAATGAGATTGACGAAACCATTCAAGCAACTAAAGTACTGTCTTTGTTGTTCTTCAATGAAAGCCTTGTTCCTATGTCTAATGCCATGGATACTGTCACGCCGCTTAGACACGTCTGCATGATCGCATTCAATCCGACCTGCCTCAATTCCAGCATCAACTTGAATCCGCCGAATCCATCCGAACTAGACTACAAACATTGGCGAACAAGGTAGATAGCTTAAATGCCACCGTGTCCGATCCTCGGGTGAGGCAGTGTTACACTTGTGTCAGCACGACAGCCACTGACTCAGTCCTTCAGTCTGGGCTTGTCCCTATCCTGCTCCATAGGTTGTCCGAACATTCTAGGCTTGTACAGGAAGCTGCTGATATTGAGATTCAATACCAAGCATTGTCACATCTCCTCCGCTGCAAGACCGAACTTGCAAATCTGGATTCACTGGTTCAGGCCGGAAAGCTTTCGGAAGCTGTAGTTGCTTTGGAAGTGTTACATACTCTTCTGGAATCGGCTCCGAATCCGATAGTTCATTCGGACGTCCTCCTGGACCTCCGTGTGCGTCTCTCTAAACCTCAGTTTTGCAGACCGGCTCATCCGTGGTTTTCGTTGCTTAGCGTAAACATCAGAGCACTGAAGCACTAGTCCAAGAACAGCTCGGTGATGCTTATACTCGCAGTATCGTCGTGTCCCCTTCGTATCTGGTCATACGATCATCCGTCCAGGGTAAGGTGCCAATTCCACATTCACTAACTTTCTGACCTTCTGTTTAGTCCGGGGTTCACATACCGTACTGTCACTTGCCTCCATCCTATTGTCGCTTACGCCCAGCTCTTTGGACCAACACCTTACGACATCACGGCGTGACATTATCACGCATTTCATTGAACACGTCCTCAAGCAACCTTCCTCCGTTTCCATAAGCTCCATAGACGATACTGAGCATTCACTTTCTTTAATACCCGCTCCCCCCAATAGCGAACTCAAAAATAGTAGGATTGATAACCTTGCGCAGATCCTCGGCTTCCTATCATCCTATCTAATTCCCGTCCTTCCATCTTCAGTTTCCTCGACCTTCCCCCAGACCCTATTCAAACCCATGACAACGAACCTACTCAATACGCTTCTTGTCCCTTCACTTCCTTCCTCTTTTGGCCTCTTACCCCCTTTCTTGGATTTGGTTAAACGCGCTGTGACTTTCGAATCCCAGGCCGTGATAGAACTCGGAGGGACCCCTACTGCGGATTTACCTATCCAAACATGGGCCGATGGGCTCGCCTCGCATTACGAAAAACAGCGCCGGCTGGAGATACTTGGCCATTGTCGAATGATCCTTCTGAGTCCCGAAAATTCCAAGGATCGGTTCCAGTTCGAAATTGAAGTTCCTTCGGACTCTGCACAGGCTATTGTTGTACCCGTGCAGGGGGATGGTATTGACAGTGTGGATGATGGCGATTTAAAAGATGATGCCTGGGGTTTTGAGGGTGGAATTGGGGAGGAGAGACCTGCCAAGACGGAGTCGATGCCCATGGGTACCGGGGAGGACGACTTGAAAGATGATGCTTGGGGCTTTGACGATGAAGAGCCTGTACAAGAGGAGAATCCTCCTCCCGAACCTTCCAAAGCTGTTCCTGCTCCTGCAGATGAGATTCCCTCAGAAGAGGTGGACAAAGGGTGGGGTTTTGATGAGGACATGCCCCTTGAAGGATCTGAACCTGCGCCTGAACCCGAGTCCAGGATAGAACCAGAGGTCACTGAGCGTCCTTCCGATGACGCCCAAGTAAATGGGGATTCGGAGCCTGATCCTGACAATGCTTGGGGTTGGAACGACGATGAGAATGCTGAAGGTGTAGGAGAGGACAATACTTGGGATGATGACCCTTGGGCTGACCCACCTCCTGTGGACGAGTCTGGAGTCGGAAAGACTGACAAGGTCGTTACTCCCGCTAACGTGACTTCACCGAAAGCTGCGACACGTCTCGAAAAAGTGGCGAACAAAGGCAAGAAACCAGTCAACGGCCATGCTAACACTGCTCCAGTCCCAGCACCCGTGCCAGGATCTCCTACCCCACCGCCTATTCATCCTTCACCTACATCCCAAAGCAGAGACGCCTCTGCGAACCATGCTGGAAAGCAGTTTACCGTGCCTGCGAAACGTCCACCAGAGCTCAAAACAAACACTGTTGCCAAGGAAAGCTTTACTGTACCCGAGAAAGCCAAACGTCTCATCAAAACGGTCGAGAACCTCATTGATGAGTGCAAGCAATTCCAAGCATCCAGTCTCTTTCCCCCTTCCCCTTCCAACCCACCCTCGTCGAGTCAACCAGGGAGCATACTCGCACAGGCACCTGCTTCGCTTATTGACCTATACATTGCTTTGTACCCAGTGACATTTGGCAATGAGTTGTCGACTTCAGTGCAAAAGAGGATGCTGTTCTCGAATAGTTGTTTGTACATGGCGCAGGAGGTTGAACAGATCGAGGAGGCACTGTCGAGGAGTGGTGGGTTTGAGGGGCTGAAGGAAAGGCTGGGTGAGTGTGTGAGGAATCTGAGAGTGCTTGGAGAGAGTTGGTATGAACAGGCTGTGGTGAGTGTTTTTCTTTTTCGCTTGACAACTATGTTCTTACATGTTTGTTCTCATAGCAAAACGAATGCGAAAAGGTGGATGGAACTCTGGTGGATGGCGCAAAAGGGTTTGGACAGACAAGCGACCAGAATCGGTATGATGAATGTGAGACAGCGATAAATCAAGTCTTGCAGGAGATCAAGCGGTTTGCACAGCAACTCAAGGTACAAGCATTTATCTACCCGAGAAACCAAATTTTTGACCCGGAGCTTTTTCATAGGGTATACTAACCAAAACCAAATACTATACCGCAGTTGGCCTGGTCACCGAAGCAGCCCTCTCCCGAGTCCTGCAAGACATCCTCGCACTACCAGACATACCTGAAGTGGACTCACATCAGCTCAGCGAGCTTTGTCGAATACTTAATTCTCTAGAAGGCCTCTTCAGTGAGGACCCAACGCAACCTTCGTTTGTTGTGGCCTATGTCCCTTCATGGCTCAAATACAACTACCTCTCCGAGCTTTTGGTATGCTTTTCAATGTTGTTCTTATGGTGCAGCAAGCTGACCGGGACCATGTGGGTACGCAGGAAGCCTCTATGGCAGATATTTCGTACCTTTTCGAGGAGGGCGCGCTGGTGGACTTTGAGATTGACGAATTGGTGCGACTCGTCAAGGCCCTGTTTGCTGATACCCCATTACGAGCAAACACGATCAATAAGTTGATGAATGGGCATCCTGTACCATCGTCTTCGTAGTTTGGATAGTGATTTTGGATCGTACTGGTTGGCATGGTGTTCACTATATTTATTATTTTCTTCTGGCGGTTATTGTAGTTTGATGGATGACATCGATGAAGGTTGATTTCGCCAGTCACCTACGGTGAAGCACACTCCTTAGTAATTTTGCAGACACATTTTCTTCGGGACTCTAGTTTCTTGAACAAAATTCAGGAGGTGGAGTAGTACTCTATACTTGTTATTGTATCACTACCTGAATCCAAGCGCACGGCGAGAACCAACCCACAACCGAAGTCAAGTTGTGGGCACACAAGCGTTATCATGATCCCGAACCATCTTTCTTGCTGGTATACGACTGCAACCTGGGGAGAGGATACATTAAGGCGGTCACAAAGTCAGTGTGAGAAGCCATACCTTTGGAAATCCCGATTAACCTTAGCCTCCATACTCTTAGTCCCATTTCCACTGCCACCGCCTGCCTTTTTCTTCTTCTCTTTCCGTTTCCGTCGTTTTTCAGCAGCCTCAGCAGCCTCATCCATAGCAAGGAAGTCTCGAATAGATGGCAAGGCAGAACTCTCCAAAGGTTGAAGCCGTACTGGCTTTTCCTCCTCCTCGTGTTCTCGTCCTTCGCCATCTTCCATCTCGACGTCGCGACCGCCCAGCCCCTGAGTCGAATCTCGTCGATGGATTGGTGAATCGGAACGCGCCTTTCCTTTTGAATCGTGCAAGGGTATCAACTTAGTGGTGGGTTCCGATGGAATGGCAGGTCCCTCGTCGTCAGTTGAGATCCATTTCTTAGGCGAAGTGGTTAGCGCAGATCCTTGGGAAGCGCCCTCTGGTTCGATATTTGATTCTGGAGGTTTGGACTCAATTCCGTCTTCTTCGTCTTCGTCGCCAAAATTGATGCCCTCGTAGTCACCAGCACCTGCGAAAATGTCGAATTCATCTCCAAGAGGTTGATCCTCCGGTTCCGGCACCTTCTGAGACTGAACCGCCAATACTGACACTTGTCCTTCTGGGGCTGACACTGGCGCCTCCTTGGTAGATCCCAGCCCTGCCTCGCTCTCCTTTTCCCCCTTAGTTTCCTCCCCTTCGACCTTGCGCCTCTTCTTTTTCCTCTCCCCACCCTCCTTCGCAGCGTTTTCTCCGGTTTTCAACTTCTTTTTCTTTTTCCTCACCTTCTCCTCTGAGCCACCAACGGGCTTAAACCCTATAGGCTTGAACTTTCCCTGTTTCTTAGCTTCTTCCAGAAGCCTTGCCTCCTCTTCTGCCGTCCGCTTCGTTTTGCCCTCAGATTCATCCTCGGTGTTCTGCTGTCCTTGCTGAGCTCGTTTTTGTTTGAGCTCCTTGAGCAGATCCTCTCGTGTACGCTTTTTGGGAACGGCCGACGAAGCCTCGAGGTAGGCTTGCTCGAGCGTGTCATCGTCTTCCGTAGAGTCCAAAGCGACACGTGCCTTGTTTTGTTCGAGAAGAGCCATGTCGAGCCCTTTGATGAGAATGGAGTGCTCACTATCGCCTCCTAGGTACCTTCGTTGTTCCTCAACCTGGATTTGTAGTCATGAGTCAACGGTGGTGAATTGGGAGTCACGATCTAAGCCTACCGCTTTCCGGTCGTCATTGTTTGCATTTTGTCTTTCAAAGTCTTCCAATACGGCTTCAACCTGAAATAGGACGAGTGAGCGTCAAGATATAATGTGTGAAGTTGTCTTGTAGGCATACATGGGCATAATCATTTCCTCCACCTTCGCGTCGTTCTGCGGCACGATCACGGTACTTCCCCTCTGCGCCGGCTTTCTTGACTTTACGAGGTTTGAATAGAGGTTTTGAAGCGTCTACCGTCTTCCTTTCCGTATTAGTTGAGTGGAAGGTCTTTGAAAGTTATGGGATAGAGTATTCACGATTTTGACGATACGCTAGAGGAATTCCCTTGCGGGCCCGAGCCTGGGCTGCGTGGAGTGTTCGACGTAGGAGTGGGGGTTTGGAGTAGACGTCTGAAGGAGTCCTGTCCATTAAAGATGGTTCAGACTGGGCTTAGGTGGTAACAAAACGCAGCAAAATACCTGGTCCATTTTTTGCGAGGGGGGTGATGAGAATTAGGGGTAGACTTGTGTTTACTTATACATTGAACCTGAGAAAGCACCTGATCTTCCAACCTGCCACAACCTTATCATGCTAGATTTTTATCCTCGTTCATTGCTCTCTCTAACAGCTATCTCGGTGGTTCTACTCTCATTGTTCATCCAATGCACTCACGGGAACACGGAAATTGTCAAGTTCGCGGCATCTGTAGCTGAATCGCCTACAATGTCCTTTCCGAATTGGTGCAGCTTTCTATTCTTTGCCAGTAGACACCGTTGCTGAAATTCTCTAGGACTTTGCTGAATGCTACCAACAGAGAAATTCTATTCGACATAGCACCTGTGCTCGACCCGACTGAAGTGTCCCCCGAATCTGGCGTCTGGTTCACATTAGGTTTGGACGATCCTGGTTGGGATTCATATGGCAAATTCACCCTTCGGGCATCCTGGCCAGCTTCCGTAAGTGTAAAACGCTTATCTAGCTTCTATGTGCTATACTAAATAGCTTGTAGTATCCGGTTGATATCTATCTCAAGATTGTCAATCCCCAACACGTCGCATCCCAGCTTTTGCGCAACCGACCTCTTCATCCGACGCGGAGAAAGTACGCGCACGTCTACGCCATCAACACTGGTGTTCCGGTTCCTTCCTCTCCTAATGAAGATATGACCTGGTTGCGTCGAGAACCCGTCCCAATCACTTTGATATTGGAACCCCTACTCTTCGGCGCCGTTCCTCAGTCCGTGGTTCCGGTTATCTTTTTGCTGTTGGCGGCCATCGGGGTCACCCTCGTGATGGTACCACCTGTGGTACGCTACTATGACAACATTGCCGCACCTTTCAAGCAAGAGATCGTCCAGAACAAACGAGAGTGAGGGATTGCCTGACCACTCGGAAACCCACTCCGCCCCCCTTGATGAAGAAAAAACAACCGTATAGGACAATCTCCAACGGTTTATTTGGCTTTGGAGGTCCTTGCATGCGGCAGGATTGCTTTATGCGTTTCAAGTCGTGTAGTTGATTCTACCTGACTGGCAAAGAATACCAATAGCATAGGGTCACAGAAAAAACGAACAAATGTGTGAACGAGAGTATGCCATGTTTGACACGCAACTGAAGGAAAAGAATTCACGAGGCAAAAGCTGGCCTTTGAAGGTGTATGTGGAATTTTCGGTACGTACCATGTGACATGCGCCGTTGTTTTCCAGCCAGGTGCACCTTCCCCCGACACCAACTTATAACCGCTATTCTTCGTGTGTGCCGTTGGATCTGGCCTTCTGCCAATTCGAATCTATATGAGGCCATATCATAGTAAACCTTAATGTGATAGCTTGGATACGCTTGGAAATCACACTTAGCATGGATTCCTCCATCATTACTTAGTGAAGTCCTTCTTAGTCCGTCTAGCCTTCCACTCCTCCCTTTTCGATGCTAAAGACCGTCCGCTTCCTGGGTGGCGCATATATCCTTCACATAACATTTGTAGTTGGACCAGACAACATTGCCTGCCTATTCATCTTCGACGACTTCGTAGGTAGACGATAGCGTCGCAAACAACCCCTTCTGTTTGGCCTCTCCTTAGAAGTGTTATGGGGGGGGGGGGTTTGATCTTGCGCATGCTTCGTTTCCGCTTGGATTCATGTGTAATCCATCCATATCCTTGTAATATGGAGCAATGTGAGACGGAGATCTTTCAGTTCAGATACATGGCCGAAAAGTCAGGAGACTTTCGCCTTTGCAATGGTGCTCTGACCATCGCTACCAGGAGCCATCAGACCGAGTGTCGAGTTCGAAACATTGGCAGTTCGGCTCAAATCTATCCCTGCCGCACAGCACATTAACTTCGAGATTTTTTTTGCCACGTTGGCGCGTTATTTGCGGGAAGGATAAGAGATAAAGTTTGGTGTGTTTATAAGTAGACGGCAAAATGTGCCAATCCTTCTGATGCAGTTAATCCTTCCGCCAGATCGAGCGACAAACTCCCTATATCTATGCGCAACGGTAAACGCACAAGATGCAACCCCTCCTCAAACCCACTACCCACCAAATCAACATAACCCTGCTCACACAAACTCCAACAAACGTATACAAGCACCCTTATTTCCGGTTACGTCAAACATACGACCGCACTTTAGAGAACCAGAACGGTCGTTCGTGTTTGAGTGCTACAGGTGTGACATCCCTAGTCTCGAGATTAAGCGTGTCGTATGACTGGATATCAAGTCTGTTCCACCGTCCGAGGGGTTTAGAACGCAGCTCCAGTGACATGACGAAGACGTAGCGTTGGGGTTGTTGCGGGTCTGAAGAATTTGAGTGTCCATGCGGGTGCGAGTGGCCGTGTGAGTGAGGCGGTGGATGGGTTGTTAAAGAGGATGCTTCGATTGTTCCTGGAATGGGATATCGTCCGCTTGCGTCAAAGAGGTTCGAAAGGATTATAGTCGTTCCTGAGAGGGACCAGGTACCGATGTATAATCCCTATGTTGGGGTGATAGTTTAGTCAGTCACAGGTGAAAACGGGTAGGCAGGAGTGGTTGACAGACCTTCATTCTGAGGGACGGCTTGAGCATATTTATTATGGCTTGTGGTGGATATTCTTCATTTGCGAGGAGGGATAGGACGGTGCCATCAGGATAGAATCGACTGCAGGGGAAATCCCGTTATTTGACAGTGTAAGTGGGAGAGAACAGATGGAACTTGCAGGTAGCGGTGATATGTAATTAAATGGCTGATCTGGGTAGTATGGAATTTTTATCAATGTACGAAGTGCGTGAGGAAGTGAAGAGGACGTACATTAACCCAGTGATTCTCACTCAAGCCAGGCCGTCTGGAAACGGTATGAGGATAAACAAGACGAGTGAGGAAGCGGAAGTTTACACATAGTGGCATATCGCAATATAGACTCCGTTCGTCCGCACGCGGGGCTCTTCAATATAGAGGCGTCGATAGTCGAACATATACCGGGTGATGATTTCGGCCAATGTCTCTAGGTCGGGTATCTGAGGTTCCTTGTAAGTCGAAAAGACAAGATCACTGTTTATACAGGCATGAATAACTCCGGACCGATTGGGGGAAGGGGGCCGACTCACCGCCAGATTGAAGATTCCAGCGTCAGTACTCTGGCTTTCTTGCAAACTCTGGCGAAACGTTCAATAGACGTAGGGTCCAACATATGGATGATTTCCGCCAGGATTTCTTCGGGAAGTAGGTTAACGGCAACAGGTTGCTTTTCATCCTCGGGTTTGAACGCGAGTGTTTGTTCTTGTTCCAAGAATGTTGCGACAAGTGTCCCAAGAGTACCTGTAACAACTGCTTGACCCGGCTTGGTTGTCTGAGGTTTAATGGAGAGGGTTTGCAGGGACGCCGTCACGGCATCTAAATCCTCGGCTGTGCGGGGCTGAGTCAAAGTCATCGTGGTCGAGGAGGATGCAGTGGAAAATGGTGGGGGCTTCTTTCCAGCTTGCTGAGTAGCAATGCTTAGGAGCATCTCCTCGCGGTGGTATGCACGATCGACATGCGAATCCTACAAAACACGGGACTTCTGGGTTACTCGTATGTATCGGAGGGAAGCAGTTAGAACAAATATACCATGCGGAAAGCCTGCCTATATAATGAGAGGGCTTCGTCCAGATCTCCCGCTTGTTCATGCTGGACAGCTCGTCTATAGACGCTAAGTGCGGAATCAAGAGCCTTCGTACGTTTCTGGTCGACGACCCGGCCATCGGGTGTAATGGCTGGGTGCGATCCACCGACCGCGGTTGCGGCTGTTGAGTCCTGTGCCTTGGGCCTGATGACGGGAAAGACAAATGGCACTTCGGTGGATGTCGACGGACCCGGAACCGGTATAGCTCCTGCACTACCAGCCTGGGCAGGCTGTAGCTCAGTCGTACGAGCACGTCTGCGGCTCTCAAGTTCAGCCTTCCATTCTGCTCTGAACTTTGCGAGTTCAGAGGACTCTTCCTCTTGTGAGGGGAGGTCCTGGGCCTTGCGGGAGGACATATTCAAGGGTCCAGTGGGAGGAAGAAGGATCTGAAGGATATTGGTCAGGTGAATAATAATACGATTTAAATGAAATCCCAAAATAGGGCAGCTAACCCTAACCCGAGTGAATGATTGAAGTCCACGTCCGCTGGCCCACTGTATCTCCAATCATTGCTTCACCGCCATCGTCCTTTTATTACTCCTACTTCCCTCCTCCTCGTTTTCGCACAATAATATCCATAGAGCACGATGGAGAGCAACAAGGATGAAGCTCTGCGCTGTTTTGCCATTGCAGAGAAGTATTTCAATGCAGACAACCTCGCCGCTGCCCGCAAGTTCTGCGCAAAGTCCATATCCCTGTTCAACACTCCACAGGCGGAGAAATTGCTTGTCAGGATTAATGCTGCAGATACGAACCCTTCGTCTTCGTCATCTCCCTCGTCCCCGTCTTCGTCATCCTTTCCGTCAACGAGCGCGGGTCCGTTTTCCTCAGCGACGGAAGAACATCCCTCGGCAGCTGGTATGAAACATCGTCATGCCCCACCGAAAGCTACCTCATCAGCCTCATCTTCATCAACCACAACGGCCAACGGAAATTCAAAGCAGAGGGACTATACGCCAGAGCAACATGCGGTTGTTAAGAGGGTGCGGGCGTGTAAGGTGACGGAGTATTATGAGATTCTAGCAGTGAAAAAGGATTGTGAGGAAGCTGATATTAAGAAGGCGTACCGGAAGGTTAGTCCTGTTAATGTCATGGTTACTTATCAGGCTATGCTCATTTTGACATGTTAGCTGGCGCTTGCGCTGCATCCTGACAAGAATGGTGCCCCTGGAGCAGATGAGGCATTCAAGAGTGAGTAGTTGCCGGTGCTGGTCTGTCCACTATCTGATCTTCGAATTCCTTCCGCAGTGGTGTCCAAGGCATTCCAGGTCCTTTCCGGTGCGCAGCCTCCTTTATTAAGACCGTTCCCAACGGAAATTAACACCGCATGTATGTAGATCCACAAAAACGTGCAGCGTATGATCGGAGCGGTGGGGATCCGGAGGACAGATTTGGTGGTGGAATGTCGTCAGACTTTGGCTCGTTCTTCAATCATGGCGCTGGTCGGTCGCAGGCGAGCTTTGAGGGAGAAATTAGTCCTGAAGAACTGTTTAATATGTTCTTTGGAGGCGGTGGGTTTGGCGGTGGCTTCGGCGGGCCGGGAGCTACGTTTTCTTTTGGTCCTGGTGGCCCAGGTGCGTGTTGATGAATTTGTACCGCTCTTCGTCCTAGCTAACTAGAAATTAGGAGTATTTACTGCGAGCTTTGGGCCTGGAGGTTTCAACGCAGGGAGAGCAGGAGCTAGAGCAGCCGCTGCACAAGAAACCACACCTCGCTCGTTACTCATCCAACTATTGCCCCTCATTATCCTCTTTGGATTCTCATTACTTTCCGCTCTCCCAAATCTCTTTAGTACACCGCCCGTCCCCGATCCGCATTTCTCGTTCAAGAGTACAACACGTTACAACACGCAACGGGAAACTGGGGGACTCGGGATTCATTATTTCGTCAACCAGGCAGAATTCCAGAAACACCCTGCAATCGGTGCGGAGCTGGCGCGAGAGGGGGCTAAGGTGCCACCATCGTCCAAGACGAGAGGACCCGCGCTGAAGAAGTTCGAAGACACTGTGGAACAGGTGTACACGCGGGACTTGTATGTCCAATGTCAGCGGGGAGTGGACCGGAAGAACAGACTAAAGGAGAACGAAATTGGATTATTTGGTATCGGAACGGACTGGGAAAAGGTCAAGAAGATCGAACAGGAGTCCATCGAGAGTTGTGAGGAGTTGAAAAGACTTGGAGTACTTTAGGATGTTATAGCTGGTTTATGATCTAATTCTCGTTCTAACTTATACCACTATGCAATTTCGTGTTGTTTATTTTATGTCCAGGATACATGGTCTTTAACTCAGGAGTGATGGAGATTGAGATTTCGGACGAGTCTAGAGTACGGAAGGAATGTGGCCGTTGGCAGCGTGGCCATGGTCTGCAATATGGAGGATGCGGGATTACATGGTGGCTGCAATATCTTCAAAGCGTCCCTCTACCAAATAGCGCCCCTACGCAGACTGAGCGTGTTGAACCTTCTCCCTCTCGAGCTTAACGTAGAAATTCTCTTGACGTTCAACTAGGGGCAGAAAGTAAGAGTGAGTTGGTGGAATAAACAGGATAATGAGGGCGAGGAGTCCTCGTGGGGCGGCTTACTGTGCTTGAGGTGATACCCGTACCTGTGGACATGAGGTGAATATTGAGAAACGCGTGAAGATCCAAGTACGAACCAGTATGCATAGCCAGCGCCGACGCCGAGGCCAAGGGCACAGCTGATATCAATGAAGAAGCGCTTTCTGAGCTTGCCAGTGATAGGGGCGATGGGCATTGTGGAGGGCGGTGAGGGGACGATGAGTAGGAGGGGTGAGTTGTGGAGAAGGGAAATGTCGGATTTGCTTTGGCGGTGTTTCCGTCCGAGGATGTATAAACACGGTCAAATAGGATATTACGTCAGCGGAGAGTAAGTAAGGCTCATCCAAGTCCAGTCGTCCATCTCATCTACTCTCCCAACGACCCCCACAGCCAAACCAACCCTCCTCGCCGTTCTCACCCTCCTCAACCACCATTTTCACGCCACTAACTCCATCCATTCACCGCCCGATCTCTAATATCGCCCACCCTGTTCCCACAGACGCCCGCCAATCTGCCCACCGTGACGCTCAACACGCAGGCCCCAAGGTACATCATGGAAGACCCGTCAGGCTCCGGAGGATGGCGCTTTGCGCAATGCTTCGGAGACAAGGGCGAGGTCGAGGATATCACTGAGGGTACGTACCTTCTCCCTTCTTGCCACACGCTCCACCCCCACCCACTGCTCATCCGACGACCCTGCTCTGCTCTGACCGTCCTCTCTCGTGTCTGCAGCCGATATCATCTCTACTGTCGAGTTTGATTCTACCGGAAATTATCTCGCGACGGGAGACAAAGGCGGTCGCGTCGTCCTCTTCGAAAGGAATGAAATGGTCAGTATCTCCCATCCCCCTCGTTCTCTTTGTTGGTGATTGAACTCCTCGGGCTGAACTGATTTATTTTGTATTTAATTTTTTTCCTATTCTGGACATTCCTTGCGATCGTTTACGCCTACAGAAAAAAGGTTGCGAGTACAAGTTCTACACCGAATTCCAGTCTCACGAGCCCGAGTTTGACTACCTGAAGTCACTGGAGATTGAAGAGAAGATCAACAAGATCAAATGGTGTAAACGACAGAATTCGGCCCATTTTCTTCTTTCCACAAATGGTATGCCGTCTGGCTCTCAACAGCCCTCGTTTGATAACACGGCGCTTTCCCAGACAAAACCATCAAGCTCTGGAAGGTCTTTGAAAAATCCCTTCGCGTTGTATCTCAATCAAATCACCACGATGGTGCTCGCCCACTGCCTCCCCCATCCAGCATATCACATCTGCGACTTCCGCGGATGACACACCAGGAGAACATCATTGCTGCTGTGCCCCGCAAGGTTTACGCAAACGCCCACGCATACCACATACATTCGATCTCTGTCAACTCGGACCAGGAGACTTACATCTCTGCTGATGATTTGCGAATTAACCTTTGGAATCTTAACATCAGTGACCAGAGCTTTAGTAAGTGTCTATCGTCTCGGTGGCAGTGTTAAGTCCCTTTTTGATTATTGACTGATCGTCGACCTCTCCTCGTTTCTTTGACGATCCGTTGTGATAGATATCGTTGATATAAAGCCCGTGAATATGGAGGAATTAACAGAAGTCATCACGGCAACCGAGTTTCATCCATTTCATTGCAATCTGTTCATGTACTCGAGCTCGAAGAGCAACATCAAGCTCGCTGATATGCGTGACTCGGCACTGTGTGATAAGCACGCGAAATGTGGGTCGCCACTACGAAGATCACTCCGTAGCTAACCGTGATTGCCAGGTTTCGAGGAAGAGGAGGACCCAACGACACGGTCGTTCTTCTCTGAGATCATTTCCTCAATCTCCGATGTCAAATTCAGTCATGACGGACGTTATATCCTTTCCCGGGACTACCTCTCATTAAAGATCTGGGATATCAACATGGAATCAAAACCGATAAAGACAATTCCTATCCACGACCATCTACGGGGAAAACTCTGCGACTTGTATGAGAATGATTGTATCTTTGACAAGTTCGAGTGCGTATGGGGTGGAGATGATAAGTACGTGCTCTATCTTTTTGAAAATTCCTGTTCCGTCAGCTTCGTCTCGGGTGCCCGACTATTTCTGCTTCCACTCTAAATCGCCGTAATTGCTTTTATTGATAAATTCTCGGTGATTTATACGTCATTTTTGATCCATTGACAAGCTCTTGTGGAACGGGACGTTGAATGATCGGAATTTCTCATATCTTCGATTTTCCTGCAGGCACGTGCTCACGGGTTCTTACCATAATTACTTCCGGATATACGATGTGGACACACTTAACGATGTGGTCTTGCAAGCGGACAAGTCAGCGTTTAAAGCAAAGAAGATTGGGGGGCCATTGCCTGGGAATAAGAATTTGCGGAATGGGCCGAAGGGAGGAGCGCTGAGGGATGCAATGCAACTGGATACACTTGACTTTAACAAGAAGATACTACATGCAAGTTGGCACCCAAGGGAAAATACGATTGCTGTGAGTATCTGTGTTATCGTTGTTCCATGGGCATTGTGTTGATAGTGATGTTTAGATCGCTGCTACAAACAACCTGTTCCTGTACAGTGCTGCATGATATATTGGATGTTTGCCATGACATCGCTCTCGCGTTTACACCAAACCTCAAGTATCCCCGCCTCGTAATAACCCCACCCTTTGCCTCCTAACCCGTCTCACCTTGCCTGCCCCTTGTTGACGTGATTAGACAATGTGCCCTGCCGTTTTGCGAAATGACGTTTCACGCATTTATTCAATCAATCAATGGACAAGATCGAGTCAAGACAAGGACCCTCAAGACTGGCTTTCTTTCCTCCTCGTTACCCTTCTTTTACTCCCGTTTTCGTGAACACTTTTTACTTTGCAGACCTTTGTTACTGTGCCACCGCGATGTGTAATTTCCCAACCCCCTACCCCAGTGCCACTTGGCTGCGGCTATGCCAAGTGGTACGCCTCCCCTGTTCCCTCGGCAGACGTTCCCCAACCCAGTTTTCGAATTTCAATTTCAATTATATTGTTTTTGTTAAGGTTTGCGTTGTTCCCTGGTACATCTACATCTTCCCATACACCACGCCGCATATATCTACAATTCAACCATCAATTGTCTCTTTTTCTTTTTCCTTTCCGTCAATTCTGTTCCGGTATAGTAATTAACACGACCAATTCTCTGTTGATGGTAGTTGGTTATGAGGAAACGGGTAGAGTCAGGCCTGATCTATTCTTAACTCGGGGCTGGATGATCGGGTGGCATCTCCATTTAGAAAGGGATCTGACTGGGATGGAAGAGCAACGTTAAAACAGCCTCCTGCCTGTCCTGCCACTGCCCGTCTCCTGCCTCGACCTCGCCCCTTTCCTCGCATCCCACAACCGACCATGGCGACGTCAACCTGGCTCGTCGCTCTTTTCACTCTTCTGGCTACCATTGGGACCACCTACTTCCTGCGACTTGGCCCTACCTCCAATTCATCCACTTCTAGCGCCCCTGCTGGATCCCATGCTGGAGGTGACACAGCACAGACCGGCCCTCCAGCTGACGTAGAGGTGGATCGACGGCTACCACCTCTCAAGGATCAGTGTCTAGCCTGCAACAAAAAGTCCGAGGAACTTGGAAAACCACTGCTACGCTGCTCACAATGCAAAAACGCGTTTTATTGTGTGAGTAATCGAGTAACATAGTATTTACAAACTGAAACCCGCAATTACCACCGTTTGTAGAACGAAGTATGCCAGAAGAAAGAGTGGAAGAGACACAAGTTCAATTGCTCGTTGCTCCCACGTGAGGGACTCACACCCGCCGTGATACCTATCACAAAATCACTCGTCGACGAGGTTGGGCGTGTAGACCTGATCCTCAAAACCTGGCTGGATAAATTTAGCGAATTGACGAATGGAATGAGGGACAATGTGGACAAGGCCAACGGAGCAGATTTGCCAGAGGCTCTACCCATCTGCCGTCAGTCCTCCCTACTCCTCTCCCCCCCCCCTCCTTTCTCGTTACACCAAGTCTAAAATTCTAAACCTCGGACCACACAGAACTAAAACTCTCCCCCGAATTCGAATACAAAAACCTTCCTCAACAACAACTCGAACGCCACCCCTTCCGCAACCCACTCATCCAAATCTCTCGACTCTACCTCATCGCCCTCATCGCATCCCACCCCAACCCAGACCACCGTAAACTCCTCGCAGACAAACTCACGTCATTGACACTACCATCGCACCTCGCCCCGCTCTATGGTCCAAAAATCGTTAGTAGGCCGGCGGACCTGAGTCCTGGAGAGTATGATGCGTTTGCAGAGATTGCTCCGGCTATTATGGTAGAGCCTGAAAAGGTGGGGATGGACGAGAATGAGAGGGGGAGGTGGATTGGTCTTGCAGTTGGGCTCAGAAAGTTGTGGAATGCGACGTTAGTCCCGAGACCTGAGCCGACCACTAGCCAGTAAATGCCCTTGTTTTTATTGACCGTCTCTGCCGTTTCTGGGTTATTTATATTATTATTCCGCTTGGACATGCATATTTCACGTATTCTTCCACCTGAAGCCGAAGACTGATCGTTACTACGCTACTGGTATGCAAAGTACCCACCACGGGTGCTTGAGGTGCAATTTATAACCAAGCAAATTCGCATTAAAAACAGCAATTACCCTAAGTAAGCAATGGATCGAAAATCCTAATATAGTCCCATAAAACCATAGATAATAAATAAAGCAGAGAGGAGGAGGGGGAATAAACGGTTAATACGCCACATATGCCACACAAAGAAGTGGGAAACCAGCGTATAACCCGAGCCAAAACACAACATTGCCCATCAGTTTGTTGCGCTTAATGATTGGATGGCGACTGAGTAGGATCATTGGGATTTGTACGAGCTGTAGCATATATCAGTGAGGCTTGGAAGACAGAGGGTATCCGGAACGGGAGTACCTGTAACATGAAAAGGTAAAGCCTGGTCGATGGCGCAGATGTTTAGCTGCATCCAGTCACACGAGACGACGAAATAAAATTCACCTGATCTTCTTAGTAACGACAACCATCACAAGCTCATGTGCACAAGCGCTCAAGGCGAAAGTGAAGAGCATCGCGAGTGTCTTGGAGAACCCACAGTTGTAGATCAGAGGTGCGTAGACATGACGCAGAAGGAAGCCGTGAACTGGTTTGTTCCATTTCCTCGAAAATTCATCCCAAGAAGTCGAGTTCCACCTGCCAATTGATCAGATTCCGCATCCGCAAAACCCATTCCGACGCACTGAAATAGTACTCGGATCAGTAGCAAATACAAAGAACGTAGGAAGAAATACGTACCCAGTCTTCATAGAATTGTCTGTCTGCGAAACTGAAGGAGAAATCAGCGGTCAGTCACAGTCCGAATAATTCCCTCGCTCACCGTGAAAGTTCGGCAAAACCGTTGCAGATACATTCTATGAGAAGCTGCGTAAACGACGCGCTCCGTATTGTGTACACGAGGATGAACTCACCGAAGATGATGTAGAACAAAAGGAGATAGGCGACCATGAAGGGAAGGGCTAGATCAAGTAATGACCTGAAGAAGGATTGTTCTGAAGTTGGAGTGAGAGGTAAAATGAAGGACTCTGTCACGGTGTAGAGCAAAGCGAAAGTGCCGAAGGTGGCGACCTATAGAGCTTGCTCAGTGATGGATAGTCTTCGCACAGAGTCGAATGTATGCTAACCGTCTTCTCAAAGATATACAGTGGCCGAACCCTGTGACGAGTGAGAAGATCCTCCACAACCTTGGTAGATAAAAAAAAAACACACCGGTTGGTTCTCGGGTATTCAAGCTCATAAACCAAAGTCGGAATAAGTTGATATTCTGCAAAATTCTTCCAGGTAATGTTGTTCGGCCAAGACACGTTTCCCGGTCCCGGGCTAACTAGTTCCGCTTGAAGGTCTGAATACTCTTTCGCCAGCGCGGATAACTCATGATCAGGATGAGAAATGAGAGGATGGTGGCGAGGGTGGGCATCTCCATTCACACTAGCAGCATTGGAGAGAGCAGAGCGTGTCGAGTCGTCAGAGGTGCTCTTCTCGACGATGGGTATGCTATTGGTATTATCTTGCTTTGAAGCCATGGCAGCAAGACGCTTCCTGAGAAGGTTGGCAGCGGATGGATCGATATATGACGACGATGAACCTTCAGGTACATCTGGGGTCCCACAACGAGTCGAGGCTGTGCTGCTCTCAGCTGGCGATCCTCCCATTTCTGGGGTACCAGCCTCCTTCAGTGCCTGGTCCAAGCCTCCGAATTTCAAGCTCGCCTTTTCGAGCTGCTTGAGGAGCTGTCGGGATTGTTGGGAGACTTGTTGTAGGTGGCCGTTGACAGTCAAATATGAGTGCATCTTCATAATCATGACCTGTGTGATGTCGTTAGCATCACTACTTTCTATTCTAAAGACGACTCACAAGGGAATGCAGCGTCAGAAAACCTGATTGGACCCAAGGCCATTTCCTGAAGCCAGGTGAGAACGGTATGATACACAAAGGGCAGACCATCACGAACCTGTTGAATGTCCATATGATAGCTGTGAAGAGGATAGTCGTTTGCAGTAGGTGTTGCAAAATCAATCCCGTCCAATAATACTTTATCCACCCCTTGCTTATTGCCATTGCAATCGGAACACACAGTCCAGTGCTCAATACGAGAACGAAGTCACTGATGGCAAGGGTGATGGCGTCCTGCGAGAACATGGTGGCGAAGTGTAGGTTCAATGCCACTCCGTTCGTCTCGATGCTGGTGATGTACGTTCGGACCGTCCACAAGAAGATCGAAACCCAAAAGAGGGAGTAAAAGCCCTTGGAGTCAGACTTTGAGGAAAGGGGTATACTTCTATAAGCCCGATCACTTACTCTGAATTCGTTCATTCCGGAGGCCTCATTGTTGATGTCAAAGGCGGACTTGCGTGGAGTAAATGTGATGAGAGCGCGCAGTTTGCGCGAGTCCTTCGTGCGATATGGTTTAGAGACAGACAATGTTCCCTCTGCGGTGTTGAACCCATCCGCTCGCTCCCTCTCCAACAACCCTTTTTTCTTTGACGGTGGCGAAGAGATGACGGTCGCCATACGGTCGGTGATTGAGGATTTGTGAAGACTGCGGGTACACAAATGCGCAGCTTGGCGGACGTGTGATCAAGAACTGAGACCCGTGCAGTGCAGGATGGTTTATATGTTGGAAGACGAGTGGTATAAGAAAAGACTGGAGCAAGAGAAATTTGGTGTCCGTGTGAGGCGGACTGCCACAGTTGACATTGCTTTCACCAAACCGGTTGACGTCATCACCGTTTCCCAACAAACATTCACACCCTACCCAGGGTACTAGCACTAGGACTCGGGTCGTCGAACTAGACCCGTAGTTGGACATCGCACCTCCAACTGAGGGCTTCAAGTATCTTGTGTGATCCATGCCCCTTTCCTCCTAAGACGTCGTATCGTTGAGCAGGTCATTTCTGCCCTCGCGACACCCATTCGACCCGAGTGGCCCCTCCGACATTCCAACGGCTTAGTAAACTTTGTGCTTCTCCCAAATCTTCACCTCTCCACCGTAGAGCACTGTTTAACGGCAAGCCAAAATACTTGACAAACTAAAGCGGTCTGTTATTAGCGAGGGCTGGGTACTTCTAGAGTCTAATCTGCTCCTTTACGTTTCCGACCCCGGCTTACTTACCGAATGAGTCCTCTTCCGATCAACGGCCATAACAAAGAAAAACGTGCCGCATCCACAAATACATTGACCGGAATGTCAGCATCTTCGAGGACAACATTACAACATTGGGCAGACCAAGGGACTTCTGAGCAACTGTATGATCTTGCTCCCGTTGCTACCTTTCCTTCTAAGATCTCGTCCAGGATCTTCGACATGACTCAGCGATAATAGTTTCTGCGAACATACTTGACTGAAACCCCTCCGATACCTCTCCTTCGAATTCATGTCCGCCGACACCGGAAGGTCCGACATCGACCTCACTTATCCCTCCCATACTTGATCTCTGGACGTTCATTCCTGGTGACGTGGACATCCCCTCGAGAACACTTTATTGATGACCACGAGATAATACACTCTCCTCTAACTTTCTACGAGTCCAGGCTCCATAAAAATATTATCCAGGGCATCAGCATCGGAAGTCTCTGAATGAGGCGCATGCTTCATGTCCCACGCCTCTTGTAGTCCTGCCTGATCGTGCAACTTGTTCCACCTTCTGTACAGGTCCTGCGCCCCACCGAGTGCCTACAGCACTCCAACATCCCCGCTGGTCTAGGCAAACTTCGCGTTTCCCTCAAATCTTCGCCACAACTATCTGTCCACGATCAAGATGCAAGATACAAAACCAAAGAATGCGTACAAACACAAGGAAGAGGGATAAGTAACTCGGGACAACGAGGTGACCAGCCTGAAGCGTGCTATGCCTCGGCATAAATCGTAAGAGATACGTACGCAACACTGGTCATGGATAGTCGTAAGTAATATCGTCGTAATATTATAACATCATTCATTCAAACCAGCGAGAAGTGAATCTGCTGCGTACCCCCTACCTTCTTCGTATTGAGTCCTACCAGTGGTGCGCGGGTGGCGCCACCGCCACCTCTCCGCATCCTCCTTTCCTTCACGCGGTCCACTCTGAAGGCTCCTACTCCTCACATGCTTTCTACATCCCCATCGTAGCCCCATTGTCGGGCAGAGTCAGGTTATCAGAAAGATACGCATGGAAGAGTTTCCCGGAAAACCGTTGTGCAACAGGGGGAACGAACGAAGTCAGGAGGAGGACTTGAGTTAAATGCTCAATGGCTTCCAAAACAGCCAACAGTTGCGCTGCTAACTGCACGTCCCGAACCTGGGCTATTGGTCTCGCTTGCCTGTCGCTTGAGCCTGTTTCGAGTGCCTGTCGATGTAAACGACGTGCAATCCAACGAATAGCCAATACAGGTCGTAGTTGTTCGGAAGGTAGCGACGTATAATAGACAAATCAGATTTCAATACTTGAAGAGTGTTCATCTGGTGACCTTTGGATAAGGACATGGTTGCTTCCGCGCCAAGGTATTCGTCTGTGGTGCTGTAGGGGATGGATGAAAGCAGTCCATCCAATAGTGGAACAGGTAGGACCAGCGCCTCGACATGAGGGAGAGAAGGGGGCATAGATCTGGTTCGTGCAGGGCACAGAATGTCTGTACCCCATATAGCTGTATCGCCCTCGTGTTCGGGTATTGCGCATTGCAAAGTGGCATCGACCACTCTGTCAATGACTTCACCTACGTCTTCCGAACTCAGAGGAGCCGTAGGACGTGATATTATTAGATTGACAGTCTATTGGTAGGATCCATGATGTTCATGGTGGGCCCGATATTTATCATTCTTCCCGGTGTTGTTGGCGATAGGACATGACGCATTGCCGCAGCGGCTCTCTCGATCCGTTGAATGACAGTGAGCCCTTTCTTGAATAACAGAAATCGATTAGGGCGGCGATCAGCCTCCGAAGGAGCAGTAAAATCATTGCCTACGAGAGCCCCGAAGAGCGGAAACAGAGTAACAGGAAGTTTGAGATGAGATGCAGGATATCCGGGTGATAGACGGTACACGATAGGCGAAGGCCTTAGGCCATCTAGAGGGATGATTCATTATCTGTATACGCGTACTATACAGGTATTTGAACTAGGAATATGGCTCAGAGTCGACAAAGAACTGGGATTGTCAAGAGTAATAGCTATATTTGGCGACGGGTGGATGCCCATCAAAATAAAAATGGAGTGGCCAGACGACCACTTACTAACGGGTCACCACCAAGCCCTCAATTAACTGTATGGTCACGATAGGACCTCTGTCAATATGTTTTTAGTGTCATTACTATCTTAATTGTTCA
Organism: Podaxis carcinomalis; assembly: GCA_018524395.1. Taxonomy (NCBI): domain Eukaryota; kingdom Fungi; phylum Basidiomycota; class Agaricomycetes; order Agaricales; family Agaricaceae; genus Podaxis; species Podaxis carcinomalis. The sequence continues at coordinate 29,182 of JAEUWJ010000540.1, read as the reverse complement.
CGCTGTGGAGTAGTCGATGGCATTGTCAAGGAGGTTATGGATATTTCCACCGAGTAGCGTAGGATACCTCTGACTCTGCCGACGAAAGTAAGAAAGTAACTGGCATCAAAGCCGATTTGCGGGTTGCCCCAGGTCTTTAGGGTTATCGTCTCGGACCACTGCATTGTTGCCACTGAAGGATTCGGACACGCAAGCATCGCACGGGCAAGGAGTATGGAGGAACATGCAAGGAGTATGGAGGAACATGTAAGGAGAATGTCACGGGTGTAGACAGACTTGGCTATACATTTCGTGGTGATTGCTGCTCAGAAAACTAGTTAGTATTTATTTCCGAGGATTTATGGTGTCTGTGTATACGCAATTTCAACACACTAGGTATGTTCGCTCTCATCAAAGTGTCGACCACGAAAAAGGGGTGCAGACAACATTCTGCGAGAGCCATTGAGATTCGTCTTGCCGTGCAGTTTAACGTTATGCATGTGGATAGCAGATGCAAGACGTAGATAAATCACGGCGGATGATGTGAGTAATTTAGAAGCGTTCAATACATATTATAATGAGGAGACGGATTGGAACGAGATGATTGTGATTTAAGTTTTTCAGACCTCGAATGCGAAGAGAAAGAAGGGGGCGCCGTTAAATTTGTGCAGCTGTCACATAGTAACACGCTCAATGATATATCACGTGTGCTTTGTCACAGTGATGGGAGATCGTCATGGGCAAGTCACCTTTGCTTCAAAGGGTTTACATCACCTGGAAGTCCTGGCTAATATTTTCATTCCTGATTCACCATGTCCAGGAGACTGGGACAACAGATTGTTACCTTTGGTCCCAACACTGTGTTTCTAGATTTTCCTCGTTCTGACGGAGACGTCACCAAATGGCCAACAAACACAACTCGGATCGTCGACGCCGAAGGACAAGTCAATTATATGGAACTACTCGACATTGACGCGAGCGGTCATGCCAGGAAATGGAGAGCTTCTGTAGGAAAAGCCATTGCAACGAAGCTTGGAATGCCGGGAGATCGTGAGTTACCGTCCTCTCCAGTGACCCCGTTTCTCATTGCCCAAATCCAGCGAATAACTACGTTTTGCGAGACTGGCCACGAGGTTATCGATTATATGACCATCACAAAGGACCCGAAAGTAACCCGCGGCACGATCTGTATCTCTATGGTGAGTGCTGTATGACTCTCCCAACCGGCATTAAACCTTCCCTTTCTAGGCTGCACACGGTCTGGTCGGTTTCGCTCTATCAACGAATTTATACCCCATGCTATCTGGTTATTCAGCGACCCCACGATGAACTACGCGAACTGTGAATGCAAATACTGCACAAAACAGCCTCAAAAAGGAATCACCGCGAGTATGGGAGATATCCTGGGGACCCCCTCTTCTGTTTCTCCTACGCCTCGGTCACGACGAGAGAAGGTTCGAGACAAGTCCAAGCTCAGTCGCCCGTATGCTTCCGTGGAGAAGATCCTCAAACCTGCTAGGACACCGAAACTTTCAGCGCATGTCCAAGGTGACCCTATGCTGGCGGAACGAAATTCTGACTTGCGGGCAGTTTTCTCACGAAATAGCATGAAACTCAGGCGGTGGTGTAGAGATGGTGAGGTCGTCTGGTGCGAAATACAACCACCGATACCCGGACCTGCTGGGGACGAGAGTGCGGTTGTGTTCTGGCCTGGCCTCGTACGGGAGTACAAGCTTAAGGCTGTGGCCATCCCACGAGATGCCAAAGCAGGAACCTCTGACTCAAATATGAACCAGATGCCGGGCCCCTCTTCAAGTCAATCTAAAGGAGACGCCCACGAAGAAGGTCGCGGTACCATATTCGAGCAGGAGGCTCGGCCTCCGTTCAGAGTCGAACAGTCCACTGTCTACCTCGTCGAACTTTTCGCTGTTAACAAATCCATCCACGTGCCCGACAAACAAGTTTTACCCTATCAAGCATACATCCCTCCAGATGCACTCATCGCGGCACTGCAAGTTGTCCCTACCGAGCAGCTCGATTTCGACCGGGATAGGGTCTCGCGCTTTAATCCATGTCCGGGTGATAAACCCCCACCTTTTGTGGATGCTGCTGGTCCATATGCTGTAGCCGTTCAAATCGCCTCCAATCTCTCACAATTCTTTTCCGTAACGGACGAGTGGGAATTTTCATATACTCTTCCACCACCCTCTATTGCCCTTTCAGTATCTCAACCGCAAGTGGATAACTCACTTCATGCTGTCATCAATGCAGCCAGCCGGAGGAACTCCGCGGCTATGACGGGTGAGAACAATTTTAGTGAGAGCTCGCCTCACCCATACCGGAATCTCTCCAGTACTCAACCTGGGATGTCCCAGTCTGATCTGGGCAAACTCGCGGACGAGATCTTTGGTTCGAATTCCGATTCACCTGGCCTTGTTAAGACACGGATATGCTTCCAGGGACTATGGTGGGGGCCCGAGCGCATATGGGTTGACGATTTTGTGCGATTGAAAGTTCCGAGACGATCTCTTGCGCCGTATGGTGGACCGAATATCTCACCCCCTGCCGGTCCAAGTAAGACAGCCATGGAGGCTTACCAAGCTACTGGTCGTGATCTTTCAGAGATCGGTGCTGGCACAAGGGGTGTCTTCATGCGTATTGATGCACTGTTTGTAGTGGAGACAGTGACTAAGGAAGGGAGGAAGAGAAAGGAATGTCGAATGAGTGGGCCGTTGTACGAGTTAGTGGACGAGGATTGGGATGAGAATGAGGATGAGAACGTGAAGCAGCACAAGATGCACATGCAAGCTCAGGCGGAAGCAACGAGTCCAGTCAAACCTCTCCTTATCCGAGCCTCCTCCTCATCAGCTATGCACCAGCCGCCCGTAGCCCCAACATCAACTCAAGCGTCGGCATCCACACCATCGTTGACACAGTCCCGCCCTGCACCAAGTCAGCCAAACCAACCGTCGGCCACATCCTCCGCATCCGCTCCACACAATCGCTCAACAACGCCAACCGAGACGCCTTCTCCCTACCTCCCGCCCCAGCCTCCTATTGGTTACCGCTTCCGGCCAATCCTCACGCCTGGCTACGATGCTACTCTCTCTCTCTCCTTGCTATCGGGGAGATATTTTCCCGGCCTCCTCATGCACCCCCTCCTCGCTCGTGAGATCCATCGTGCGGCGCAAGATCCCATGGATGAAGGCGGGATCCTGAGATACGCACACATATGGGCACTGGAAGGGTTGAATGGCGGTTATCATTGCAGTGTTGATCCGGACAAATTTCAACCAAGTCGGACGAAGATGTTAGAGAGAGCTGATAAAAATGCTTATGTTCAGTTGGAGAGTATCAAGCGGTATGCGAGTGAAGAACGGAATGAAGAGGTGGAGAGTGACGGGTCGGAGGGAGGGAATAGAGATGTTGATATGCTGAGGGAGGAAGATGTAAATGATAGTGGACTTGGTGGGCTTGGTGTTGATCGGGATGGGGACGTCAATATGCAGTGACATTTGGCCCGTTCGTCGTTGTTTCCTTGTTCATCAACATTACATATATGTACGTTTAACACAAAATTTCGTCTGCATTCTAATCCATCTTGACATACTATCATTTCTTGTTCATGTAATACTCGTTTAGACATTGATTAGAACTGACGAAGGGAAGGAGGGAATTGATACTCAAAGTACAAGTACATAAAAAGAAAGCAAAGTGTAAAAAGATGTGCTTAGTTGGTGGGCATCTTCAAACAGTTGGTTCTCAGCCCATCTCCACTCCATTTGGCGACCTCGATGAGAAGATTCTTTTTCTTCTCCAATCCGGCGGCTGAGCGTAGTTCATATAACGTCGCTATGATAAGATTAGTCACTGTGTTTTTCCAAAAAAAAAAAAAACGGGAAACCGGGGAGGGTTACGAACAGAGGTTGAATAGGAATGGTTCGGCAACAACCACAGTTGACGGGGAAGACTTCAGGGCTCTTTCCAAAGCGTCAATGGCCTGTTTGTAGAATATCAATACAACGAAGACTAGATAGGAAGAAAATAAACATACCTCCTTGAGTTTACCCTGACTCAACAACGCAACGCTCAAATTATTCACGGCCTACCACGCACCCCAATCAGCCCCCGCGGTGATTTGACACGTCCAAAGGATAAACTCACGACAAAGTTCTCCGCATCTTGGTCAACCAACTCTCTCAATATATCGACGCTCTTCTCCCATTCACCCTCTGCAGCGTTGAGAATCGCTTCATTCATCTTCTTCAGTGTCTCATCCGCGCTGGGATCCTGAGCTACAAGGGAGAAATGATGTGCCGCGAGCTGGACGTTCCCGCCCTGGAGATATATGCGGGCTATTGCCGAGCGAAGAGTCGGGTTCGTTATAGACTTGTTATCGACAGATTGGGTGCAGAGAGGTTCAAGGAGTTTTGTAGCGGCTGCAAAGTCCTATTGCGTGAAGAATTATTTGTTGGGTGGCATCGAGCGTTGTAGAGCGTCATCAATGAATATTTCAACCTCCCAGAGAAGGATGTGATACACATACCTTCATCTCAATCAATTGCGACGCCAGAATCAAACACACCCTTGCACCTCTCTCCTTCCACATATCCCTAATCTCTCGCACCTCACTTTGCTTCGCATCTCCAGCTTCCCTAGCCCTCCGCTTACACTTCCTCAGCAACGCACTCAGAGCATCGAGGTATTCCATATGATCATTCGACCAATACTTGACGCGCGCATACATGACCTCCAGTTCGAACGGCAAGATTTTCTCGAATACGTAGTAGCGATGTTCAATGGGTTCGATGGCGTTGAGAACCGCGAAGAGGTTTCTACATTCTGCTGCTGTTTGGTTGGAGAGTCGGAGTCGTGCAAGGCTTGCCAGACGGAAGTACCAGAGCTGCAAAAATCGTAATTAGATATGTCTATGGTCCTGAAGGGAGGGCGTACGAACTCCAAGTATGTTCTCAACATCGGCAGGGTTGGAAGCAACAATTCGATCTCTCGCCATTCTTGCCAGTGCCCTCCAACTATTCGTCATCTAACATGGCAATCAACCTCACATCTCAATGAGCTGTTTACTAAATGGACTTACAACCATCGTATGGACATCAGTCCTCTTCCATTCTCCGGTAACGTCTCGCGCAGGGCGTTTTTCAGGAGGATAAATATATTTTGTGAGTAACGTAGTCAATGGATCTGTCTATTACACATATGATACATCGAAGTGGATTTCGGTAACCACCAGAGCAACATATTCGGTGAATAAAGAGAACGGCGCACATTCGGGATAGGCAAGAACATGGTAGGAATGATGAGGCCAGGCAAGAAGAGATCTGGCACCTCTTCTTCCTCTTCCGTGTCTTGCTCTTGCTCCTTCTCAGGTGGTGGGGGCACGTCCTTGTTCAGGTTGAGGGGCGACAAAGTAGGCGGTTCGGAGGGCGAAGGAGAGGTCATAGCAGCAGCATTCAAAGTCGTCGTCGACACGCTAAGCGCGATTTCCTGAGCGGCTGGAGGTTCAGACGAAGCGGCAGAAGGGGCGACAGAAGTCTCCCTCTCCCTTTCATGTTCCTCCCTCTCGTCTTCAGACATCGCATCACCCTCGTCATCGATGAGGAATGGGTCAGGCACTTCCTGCTCCACATAAACAGTGGTGTCTATGAGAGTGGACTCGGAAGTCGGCACCAAGTCGGCATCAGGTCGGGTGTCCCCCACCTCAGCGCTAACTGCAGTTGGTGTGGGGACAGAGGGAACCTCAGTGGCAGCTGACAACGGCATTTCCTCAACAGGTGAAAGGGCAGTAGAGGTGATGATTGTGGTCTCGTTAGCCGATGGTTCAGGAAGCTGCAGCCTGAGTGGCTCGTCGGAATCACCCGATTTGGCAACAGTCGATGACGGAGCAACTTCAACTGGCTCTGACTCTAACTCTGGTGTTTGTTCCTGCCGAGACTCAGACTCGGGCAATTCAAAGTTCTGCGCCTGTTCTTGTTCGCGTTCAGGTATCGCCTCGGGTGTGCGTCCGCGTTCGGCCTTGTTCTCGTCGTGGAAGCGAACCTCTCTGGTCTTCGAGCCCCAAGAGTCCTGACTATAGTTCGAACTACGTGGGGAAGGTGGGATAACAACAGTAGTGCAGAGAGCAGGGGGGATCTGGGAGGGATTAGATGGGTGATGGGAGTCAAATGCACAAGCGCTCGAAGTCGAGGATGACCGTGGTCGAGATCTCGAGGTCACGTGCGGTAAATGTATGTTGCTGCTTAGCCGACGGATAGATTTCTTCATCTGGTTCGCTACCTTTTGCGGTATCGCCTTCATTGGCGACACCGATGGTGAGCTAGAGGCGCTGGACATCGACCCAGAAGATGTCATTGTACCCTTCGTCGATGGGGTGGTCAACGTAGAAGATGCCGAAGACGAATGGGAGTGGTGAATGAACGATGATGATATCGAGCGTACTGAACGCAGTGAAATCGTCCTGAGTCGAGTTTTGGACTCGGGCTTGAGTTTGTTGGGTGTCGCAGGAGGTGAAGGAGTGGCCAACGACTGGCTGGACTCTGTTTCCGACGAGTTGTCGGAATGCGATGGCATAGGTACTGGAATCGACACTGCCTTCGGTGCCAGGGGCGTTGACGATGCGGTTGAAATGTTCGGCCTCTTCTTGGAAGAGGGGAGAGACAGTGTAAATGGCCTGGGTTTGCGCAGCTTGTTAGGCGTTCTTGTCGTATGGGGTGTTTGAGCCGTTGCCATCTGCTCTTCGCTCCTCGAAGCTTTCGGCGTCTCCTCCTCGGGCTCTTTAGCCTTCGCCTCCTTAACGGCTGAGGAAGCTGGAAATGAAAAGTATCTGGTCATCGTATGACAACGCCCAACGTTAATGAACGTCTAGGCAACGGCACAACGACGAAGAAATGAAGAAATTAAAGGGAAAAAGTAAACGAGGGTGCACTTGGTGGGCGGGTAGTTAGCTGGCACCGATCGAAGCAGCCTCATATTTATATAGCCAGGCGCCCGGACTCGACGAATTGTATTGAATCAACTACCCATAGGGCCGCAGGCTATGTACAAACAATCCGCAAGATCATGTCGTCACAACTGTTGTTGGTTCACCGACTTGGAACGCGACAGGGGCATGGAACAGGCAAGGCCCGTGTCGATTTCCACCCTCAACCGTTCTCGCCTCCTTACCAAGTCTTCTACTCTCCACTGATCATATCAAACGCCAGTTTGAGTCACTTTGCCGATAACCGCCTGACAGATCTCTGACAACCGGAATGCATCAGGAATACAGCACGCGGCATTTCAGAAAATCAATGTCACGGAAGGACACAATTATTCGTCCTTCCTGTCACCGTTTCATTCACACGTGTATTCCATGCCACCTTTCCACCTGTCCTTGTTGATGAATTCCCCACCGTCTTATCCCCGGGAAATCGATTACCAACTCTCTTGTTTCTTTTCGTCAACCGTATCCATCATCCTGGGTAACATGTATGAAGCAATGCCAATAATGCATAATGGGTCTTGTTGCAAAGCGCAATAAAAACCGTATCTTACAACTAAACAAATAAGTGACGATAATACGATCGCAACGGGGGAACAAGCACTGGAAAAGAACTCGACAACATAATCAATTGACGAAACGTACTACTGCGTGGAAAGCTATCAAGCCAAAGACGCCAACAAGACAACATTGTGTTACACACCCGATCAATCTTGGAAATTGAGCGCCGACTTGCACGTTCTGCAGGAGAGGCTGGACAAAGACAAAATAATGCGGGCTCATCTACGTTTGACGATTCAGAACATAATCACTCAGATCTTGCCACCCTGTAGGACCATCAAAGCATCAAACATCAGTAACAGCTTCCCTACACACAACTCGCACCAAAGACCGAAAGGCCTCGTGCATCAGAAAAAGTTAAGGTACAAAAGTCACTCACCACCACCAACACGACACATAACCTTCTTCACCCCCACACTCCCCTCCGCACCTCCCTTTCTATTCATTGTCGTCAACTTGAGCGTAAGGTTCTTACTCCCCAACGCAGTCGAAAACTTGTACTTTGCCATCACCTCCTCTCCCTCCTTTGGTGCCTTCTTCAGCGGCGGGTCTGTCCTCTCAACCAAAAATCCATGGCCCAACGAATTCAACACATTCGCAACTTCCACGTCCAACGGGTCTTTCAAGTTTCCCGGAACATATTCATGCACAGGCACCCCGCGTTGCGCCCAGGTTTCAATCAACATTGCGGTCATGGGCGTATGCGCACCCGCACGTGAACTAGGCCGAGATGGCGCCCTCCCGTTCGTCCCATCTCTGAAACTCGAAGGCGGTATCTTGGGGATAGGTGGTCTCCACGTCGACCTCTGTCCAGATGACCCACCGGAAATAGATCCGTACAACGGCCTCGCATGTAGCGTTCCGGTCTCCGGCGTCTGGGCTCTCATCGCCGAGCCTCTAAATGACATCTTCCTTGTCGGACTTTCCGGCGTAGCATAATTCGACATCGACGTGGAGGGTCTCGAAGGGGTCGAGAGGTGTAAGCTTGGTATTGGAATCTTTGATCGGCTAGGTGGCCGCGGAGGATGTCCAAACGCAGACGCACTACTTTGTCCAGAAGTTGAGAATGTAGGCGACAGGGCTCTCGAAAGTAGATCATGTTCAACTGGTAGACCTTCAATAGCGCTCGTTGATACTGAACGGGACTCCTTGGGGGTAGGGATGTTGCTTGGTGTTTTTGCTCGTTGTCGGGGCGTAGTGGCGGTCATGGGCGTAACATTTTGTGAAGGAGTTTGGGTACGGGAAGGGGGTCGGAGAGTTGGTACGGGAGGAAGCGGAGGTTGGTGGAAGTGGGATTGCGATGTCGATATCGATGAGGTAATGGGAGACCATGGTCTTGACGATGCCATTGAAGCCCTCGACAAGCTCCTTCGGTACGGCGTTCCATGTATAGTCGTATCTGCATTGTGTCCAGAAGCCGACGGGGGCCGTCTCGGGGGAGTAGCTTTAATGGTGCGCGCCCTATCTTCGGGTTCAACTTTCGTCGAGCTGTTCCATGCTGGTTTTGGAGGGCTTTTGTTATTTCCAACAGAATTCGTCTCGAGTTTGGAAAGCGTGCTAGGGGAAGATTCGGGTGTAAGACTATGGCTGTATTTGTGTACGGGACGTTCTGGTGTGGAGGGAGTGTTGGCGTTTCCTCGAACAGATGCAAATAGGGATGATTTCTGGCTTTTCTTGCTATTTGGTGGAGGTTCGGAGGAGGGGGTACGCGTCAATTTGTTCTTGGTCACGGAAAGAGGTGTGACAGAGGCACGAGGACCCCCAGTCAGTTTACGCGCAAACATTCGTAGGGGCGATAGAGATTCCGAGATTGTGCTGGCAGCACTAGAAGCCCTTGACATCCGGGGAGCGCTAGGCGGAGTGATGAGATATCCGTGGCCCGATGTACTAGACCCAGCTTCACTGGATGCATCCCCGCTCAGAAAGATCTTGCGGACCTTTTCCATCTCCGCGTCTGTTCGAGTTATCCTTTCGCGTAAGTTGCGCCATCTTTGTGCTGATTCTGCGTGCCGTCGAAGTGTCTCTCCGTTCTTGGTGACCCGTTCTTGGACTCCTTTGTCAATGATAGAAAGAACCTTCGATGTGGCAGGCATGTAGTGCCTGACAATCCAGTATGAGTAACTCTCCAACCACACCAGGAAATGAATGCAACACACTTCTTTTTCGCCTCATATGATTCGAGAAGCGATGTGAAGACTTCGAACGTAACGGACTGATTATCACCCTGACCTGAAGATGCAAGCGACGTCCGTGAAATCGCATTGGGATCTTCTACCGCACCAACACCCTTCCGATGGACTTGCCAGATGAAATCCTGACACCGATTGACGGCCTTTTCCAAGCTCGACATCATTCCATCTGCTTGATCCGTCACCGTTCGAAAGACAGTCAGCCATTTATCCTCTTTCAACTCCTCCCTTAGCACCTGAGTCTCCTTCTGTACGGCGTCCCATTCGGATAGGAGGGCTGCGTGTTTGCGTAGGACCGCGGTACGTTCATCTGGTTCTCCAGTTACGGATGAAACGGTAGGTGTTGTTGAGGATTTAAGGAGGGGGTCAAGGGTGTCAGTTACAGACTTGATGCCTTTCTCCACGAGTTCGAGTTTCTCGTTCATGTTCACGAGAGATTGGTCGATCACGCTGGTCGTTGTTGCGTTATCGCCCGATGACTGAGATTTATGCCGGAGTTCCTGGATTTCTGAAATAAGGCAGTAGTTATAGACTGTGTGAGTGAATCAGGGGTTGTAGACATACCGAAGATACGCGCTTGGATGTCCGAGATCGAGTACGAAAGCTCGGTCATATGCGTAGAAATGGCCAGTAGTCGTAAGTCGCTGCACGAAAGACGTCAGAACTCCGCTGTTGTGGAGAGGACACGGATGGAACGCACTCGAATCCCCCAACATTCTGCTTGATGGTGATGGTGGCATTCTCTATACGAGCGGTTGAGCGCGCTGCAAGGAATAAGAGCGTATAGACGCACCATCTTCATCCGAATCCAGCGAGACTTTAGACGAGTTAGATGAAGAGGGCGAGGGTTGGCTGAATGCCGATGCTGGTGAAGGGGGGACGGTGACATAGGTCTTAGGGCTGGACTGTGTTGACGAGTTGAGTCTGGAATCGAGAGAAGACGTGGCACTGAGGGAAGCCATAGATTATATTGGTGGGAAGAGAAAACGAGGATAAGAAGAGGGCGAGAGAAGAGAGAAGAGGACAAGAATTGGAACGGGTGGAGGAACCGCCGTGGTCGGTGCCCAGAGCGCGCTGGCCGGAGTCAAAGATGCTACTCAGAACAGGGTATACAGGGGCTCAGCCTACCGGACGCGACGACGACGGTTCCTCGCAGCTGGGGTGGGGAACGAGGAGAACTTGGAGCGTGGTTAGGCAGGGCTGGGACTGACTCTGACTCTGGACAGTGTTCCAATCAATGTAAGCACTCAGTGGCGCTTGTTTGGCGCTGTCACTCCAGGCTTCCGTCACTTCACACGACTCTCGTTCCAAAGTATTCCTTGTTGTTTCTACGAAATACTACTAAATATTTATCCATAATATTACTTTCTAGGGTATCAATAGATGCCGGGGATGAACTTGTACTTGACAACCGCGCAGTACCGCTCCCAGTCCTTGCCATACTTGATTGCACATCTGCCAAGCAAGTCAGCTCAGATCCACGGCTACCGTCAAGCTTGCTTACCGCTCAAAGTCTCGCGAGCATCTGTGGATCAACACAACGATGAAGAACACAGAGTAGAAGTATGGGATGATCGTTGCTGTTCCGACGATGGCGCCCCAGGTAAAGCTCATGATCCAGTCGGCAACATAGTTTGGCTTGCGGGAGTACTTCCACCAGCCACTGGTCAGCAAGCGATTTCTGTGATCCAAATGAGCATTAGCCAAATTCCATAAGGCTGGTGGTGGACCTACCCATGAGCCGTCTGGATGTAGGTTGGGTTTTCAATCGTGTTCCAAGGGAGTTGAGGGAAGGTCTTGCGGAACTTGGTAATGCCTTGAGTCTGCATCTTGAAGTGACTTTTTTGCGCCATAGAGGTGTCCCAGCTGCCCAAAACGCGTAAGTCATGTCTTTCGTCCATTATGGTCTTACGCACATATAGTAAGCGGTGACCAAGGTGGTGTAGATGGCGATATAGCCAAGGGTAGAGAACCGATATGCAGAGGGATCATGGGAAGCCATGTACACGACGGAATAGACATAGGACTGTAGTGCACGTAAGCTAAGCTAAACCAAAGAGGGTTCATCGCACTTACGAATGGAACACCGGCAAAGTTCCAGAAGATGACCATGAAACCCCATTTTTCATGGTACATATCCCAGGTTTGGGGAATACATTCCTCGCCCTTGCCGCTGCACTAAATTCAGGTTTTCCGTCTGAACCTTAAAAAATCTGCATCATACCAAGCGTTCATATAGAGTCCAGTCGCAAGGCACATGAAAAGCATGTTCTATAGCGGACATTAGAAGTTGTTAATATAAAAGTGAGCCAGAACAACTTACGGGAGTAACATATCCAAGGGTTTCATATTGCTTGCAAGCACCAGAAACGGCCAAGTAGAAAACAATGACCCAAGGAATGCGAACCTCCGCCCACATCTTCAAGTCAACGGGACCAAGACGAGGGTTAAGGGAGGCACCCATGAAGTAATCGTACACGAAATTCCCAGACATACGAATCGTAGTCTTCGTCGCAACGGCATGAAGATAAGTAAGAAGAGAAACACCAAAACCATAAATCATAGCCACAGTCATGAGATGGCCATAGTTGTCGATGATTTCGGTGAGGCGGAAAATGCCGGTCCAGTGGAGAATGAAGGAAACAACGATGGTAGTGTACCAGCATTGGATGCCGTTACAGTTGTACATGAGGGTCTTGTAGCCAAGAGAGGGAACAGGGAGACCTTCTTGTTGGAATCCAGGAAGAATCCAGGCGATGAAGAGCTGGAAGAAGAAATTGCCAGAGTACACCTTCCATGCATAGAGGTTGGGACTAGCATCCTATAATAACACTTAAAACAACTGAAGATTTGAATGTCGAGGGCCACTCACCTTCTTTACGTGCCCCCACATCCTAAGCAAGAAAGGATGGATGTCATCGACAGAAGAGGGGTATACCAGCTTTCCATCATAGAACCACAAGCAAATCCACAAGTAATACATCAAAATGGGAAAGCCAATGATGATAGCGGTGACGCCCCATGGTCCACCGAACTCATACCTGCGCGAATATTATAAATCAAGCTCTTGTACTTGAAGAGTCTACCACAAAGAAAATGGCCTCTTACGTCTCGTGTTGATCCAATCGTTTGTCCGCTGCTTTTCCAGCCTCGGTAATGACAAGCTTTCCGTTCGACGTGCCGTTATTTTGAGTTGAGCCATAATTCTTCCCGCTGTTTGGTGGTTCGACAGAACGCTGTCGCAAGCCATTCGTTTCTTGGCCAGCCATAGGAGGGGCAAGGGAGGATACGAGGAGGTAGGTCGAACCGAAAGTGGGACACGAGCAGCTTTTTATTTATAAAACTCTGGTCGAACGACTTGGGTATTAACTTGAGCGGTCACGGGATACTCACCCATAAAACGGTGATTACGGCATTTGCTGAGTTCAAATTTCCACCCTGGCGGCAAACTCCGGAGACGGTGCTCGCCGTCTTGTGCTCTGCCGTCCATTCTCCACACCCCCTCCTTTCACATCGAAACCTTTTGTTATTTAGCGACACCTTTCTCAATCAATAGACATGGCTTCTTCCGTTTTTTACAAGTTCAATTCACAAAAGAACGAGTCGCGAGTGACATTCGATGGCACTGGTATATCTGTCTTTGACCTCAAACGAGAAATCATACTTGCAAACAATATGAGTAAGGCGAATGACTTTGACCTCTACGTGTACGATGCTGCGACAAAGCAAGGTGAGTCCGTACCGACCCTTCTCTTCCCATGCGATGACGCTGAGAGCCTGGGGTTGTACAGAATACAACGATGACTCGACAATTATTCCCCGGTCATCGTCCGTCATTGTCAAGCGGATGCCCGCTGCGCGACCAGGCAGGGGGAAAGCTTCTATGTACGTGTCCGGCGTTACGCCGACCCTGCCAACATCGGAGCCTGTACAACGACCTGGGAGTTCTTCTACCACGACATGGCATAAGGGGTCAATGTCAAAACGCTTTGACGGTAAGGAAGAAACTCCACCCTCTACCTCCGCAGCGAACAAGAGCTCTACACCAGTATGCACCCTGTCACATATTTCTCCGACCTGCTCCTCATGGTTTCTCAGCAACCTGTAATTTCCAACAACATTACAAAAGGGGATGAGGCGGCGGCTATGGCAGCCATGTTCCAAGCCCAGACAGCAAACTGGGAGGAAACGCAAGAAAAGATGTCACAGTTGGTGTCACCCTTCGGGGCATTTTGTCTACGTAGTAGTGCACTTTCTAATGAACAATTTTTTTTATCTCGTTCGCTTTTACTTGTTCCTTTCGTGTTTGCTTTGGGGACAGTGCCCAACGAATTTACTCCAACCCACGGGGAGGAAACGCAGCTCAGCGCGGAGGCAAACCGTTCACTCCTCACCAAGATCGGCCTTTGCCTCCAAGTTACGTTTGTTATCGTTGCGGGAAGAAAGGTTGGCCAGCTGTTATACGATCTCGACAATGAGGTTCTAATTGCTTTGTGTAAAGGACACTGGATTCAGGATTGCCCGACCAACAATGACCGCGAATTCGACAATCGCCCACGCATTAAGAGGACTACGGGTATCCCCCGTAGTATGTTGAAAGCAGTTGAGAACCCCAACGGCGACATAGGCCAAGGAGTCATGGTTACTCCCGAAGGTGGTTATGTCGTGGCCCAACCTGACCTGTATGTGTTTTTTGGTACCCGAGTCAACCAAACTAGTACTCAAGTCGTCCCTTATCAAGTGCTTCATGGCAAAAGCAGGTCTCGTCCCGTGCCAAAGGCCTGACTGCGGCCGAAGTTCGCGAGAAACCGCCGACTGACTCTTCCCTCGCCTGTCCAATCGACAACAAATTGTTCCGTGACGCTGTCAAGACCCCTTGCTGTGGTAAATCTTACTGCGAAGAATGCATCCAGACACACCTACTCGAGCGCGACTTTATCTGCCCCAACTGCTCGAAGAAGGTCCCTTCACTAGACAAGCTGATTGTGGACAAGCCAATGCGCACTCAAGTCGCAGATTACATCGAGAGGGCTATCGAGGATAGCAAGAGGGAAGGTGCTGAGGACCATCAAGGCGGCAAGCCTGGGGAGTCATCGAGCGCAAACCAGGCGAGATTCCATAATGATCTTAAAAATTACATTTCCTGACACACCCAATCACCAGTCCACTGGCACACCCGAAACCATGTCCGGAGATCAAGACAACCTCTACTCTGAAAATCAACCCGATCCAACTCTCGCCGACATGTCGCAAATCGTCGACAGCATTCCACAACTTCAAGCCCAGATCAACCAACTCTCCATCATGCTCCAAAACCCCTCCCTCCCCAACCATGTCCGCATGCAAACCGAAATGCAATATCAACAACTGCAATTCCAACTTAGCAACGCCCAAACGTTCGCTGCAGCACTCGCAGCTGCTACATCGTTACAACAACAGGCTGCTGCTGCCGCGAATTTCAATGTGAATAATATGAATATGGGTGTTGGGTTGAGCGGCATGGGTATGGGTGGCGGTGTGGCCGGAACGTCGGGAGCCTACCCGAATCAGCAGCAGCCTGGCCCGGACTCGGCGTACCAAAGATTGCCTGTGAACAACAGGAGGAAGAACTTGAAGAGGGATAGGCCGTCGGATTTTCTTGAAGTTGGTGGGGAGGATAAGAGGCGACACTGGGAGCAATAGGTTTACTATGGTATCCGTTTCCATTGGACTTTCTATATGTTGTGGGTAATTGCAAACGCCTAAAAGTGCAGGTAACTGTGCGAGGATATATAATAAATGAAATGATTGTTTTACCCTCTCTTGTCAATTAGCCGGACAACTCCTGATTCTTCTCCCATCCTCTGTAAAGGACTCATGGACCTAAAATAAGGCGGATGTGACACCTCGGGGGACTCTAACATAAGGGATGACTCATGTTGGAAATTCTTTGCCCGGACAAGGAAATTAAGAGAGATGCGATATCTATGGGTGTACTCCAACCGAATGGACGAATGTACGTGCTTCCAGCACTATACGAGATCATGACTACAGGCTTTATCTGAACTACCAAGTCACTTGAACACATTACTGTGTGCAGTTTTCACCGTCACAATACACACCCCTGCAGTCTACACGCGAATTACTGGCATTTGCCCAGGCCCACTGTCAGCCTTCTTCAACAATATCTGCTGGTATTTCTCCCAAGCCACGATCAACTATCAACAACGGTCAGCAGCATGCACCGTCAGCATCAAAAACGACCAATGCTCACCGTCTTCTGCCGCGTAATCATCCCCTCCAAAAACGCATTCAACGAGTCTTTGAAATCCTCTATCCTCTCCTGCTCGAACCTCGCCACTTCTTTTTTGACGAGTTTCGACACTTGTTCAAACTCGAGCTTGGACTCGGACGCTCTCCGTTCAGCCTGTGTACAATAAGAGGTCGTAAATGGGACGGAGACAATGAAAGACGTACCTCGGCGATTTGCTGCAGCGAATAACTCAGTCGATCCGCTGGAACCTGTCCCTGTGCTCTATTCTTCTCGTGATTCCGCTTAATCCTCAACAACTCGCTCTCAGAATTCTTCCACTGGTGGTATATCCGAATCCTCGAGCTGAATGCGAGCTGATTAAAATTTAACAAGGAAATGAAATAACAGCGCATGTACAAATCAGCGAGCTTCGTGTGGAAGAAGAGGACGAGGACTTACGCGGACGGAGTTAATGAGTCGAGAATACTCGTCGGACGTAGCTAAAATTGTGACCATATCCTGGTCTGATTGAATAGTCTGTAGTTCCTGCGCTTTCCGTTCCACATCTGCAAGGCCGGAGAGGGACTGAGAAAGCTGTGGGCCAACGTCGGAGGATGCAAGGTCGCTTATAGTTTGCGCGAATTCGCCTGTTACTGTTGCTAGTTCTGCATCATGATCAAGGTTAACATCGAGGGTCAGCGAGGGGGGAGAAGGAAAGGATCTAACCTGCACGTTGTTTCGCTACCAGTTCGATCGCCTTGACGAGACCCTTAAGTTGGGATTCGAGGCTATCCAGGTATCCTTTCTGTCTGTCAAACCACTGGCATAGAATGGTAAGAACCCGACTAAAAATGGGCAGATAAACCGGAGATACCTCATCGGTTTCATGGAACCGCGGCCCAGTAAACGTCTGTCCGATCGTAGCTATCAACCCTCCCCTCTCGTGCGCTGATTCCGCTTTTCTGTGCTTCATCTACACCACAACATTAGTATTTGCTGACCACAATAAAGCTGGCACGCACATCCAAAGCGAAATTATCACTTTCCAAGAAAAACTTCAAATCCGGGTCCTTGCCCAGTACCGGGTGGTTGGCAATCTTTTGAATGCATTTTTCAAGTGCGAACCTCCTTTGTCGCACGAACGCATCATCAAAACGGCCGAATGTATTTTTCTCGGGTACGGGTGGAACGACTACACCTGGGTTGTTGAATTGAAGTGTTTCATAAAGCCAGAGGAAATCGGAATAGCGACGGAGGACTGAGAAGGAGGATTTCTGATACATGGGCGATGTCGTCTGTGTTCCCGTATCGAGATGAGATCAACGCCGAAGGAGAGAAGAAGGAAAGTAACCACATACGCGTGTATGAACAGTGTACATCGTAAAAGAGCGGATAGCATCTCCCACTTTCTGAGGGTCGTCGACTGTGATAGTAAACACGGGTTGGATGTCAGTCTTCCCGCCCAGGCGGGCATTCAAAGCTTTCTGTGTCCAGTTCATCAGTTATTCTGTCCATGCATACGAATCACAACCAAAGACATACCGCCCTGTCAGGAACCTCACCCTGTATCCGACTCAATGTCTGGCTGATGGGCTTATCATCGTCGCTATCTTCATTCTCCTCCGGCTGTCGACCCGATGGTGCATCAGCGAAGCTTGGTCCAGACGATGTCGAAGGTGTGGGTTCACTACTTGCGCCCCACCCGTTGTCGCCACCCCATCCACTAGAACTGCCTACACCAACACCAGAACCGAAGGGCTCGCCACCGAGGGTCAACCCGGCGAGCGACCTATCAATGCCGATTCCACCACTACCGAGTCCACCATCCAAAGGCGATGTGAACTGCGAAGACTTCGTCACAGTTTCCGATTCAGTGTTTGTTGTTGAGGTAGTTGCAGCATGAGCGAGGAAACCGGAGGTGCCTCTCGGTCGCTCTTCCCCTTCTCGTCCGTGATCGTGTTCAACGTGCTCTTCATGGGCAGTTGGTGGTGTTGCTGTCACTGCGGCAGGCGGAGTAAGTGGTCGCGCACCAGTGGAGGACGCCACCGACGACCCATCAAACCGCTCAGGTTCCGTAGGTCGTATAGTCGCAGTTTCGTTGAAACTGGACTGAGGGACATCACGGCTTTCTCTGAAGCCCGGAAGACGATGTGCTGGGGGTTCGTCGTCGTCATCATTTATATGCGCGGCAGAGTCTAAGGGGTCGCTTAAGGGGGATTCTTCTACTTTCGTGCTAGTCGGAGAAGTAGTAGCAGTGGTTGCGCGACCCCCTTCCTCGTGTTCACCATCATGCAGCGCCGTCGAGGAAGAAGTCAAGGATTCGTATGGATTGGCATATGGATCTAATGCAGAAGAGCCGAAAACGTCGTTTTGCTGCGTGTTGGCGAACGGCGATGCCCATGGGTCTGGAGAATGCGATCTGTCGCTGCTGAAGGGGTTCGCGAATGGGTTCTCCTCAAGAACACGACGTGAAGGTGCGAGAAGGTCGTCAAAGCCGTCCATGGCTGCAGTATACTGTCAAGAACGGAGGGTGGATATGTTGGTCAGGGACATGCCAAAAAAGGAGGAGGGATCTTCAGCCATCAAATTCCTTTTGTACAAAGATGTATTCCCAATATTTACAGTAATATACACAAAACCATAAGACACGATTGGCTTGTCTATAGCACGAGTGTGTGGGGAATGAGTGGGATAATGTAGGAATACGATAAAGCAGCGAACGAAATGCAAAACGACGCATGAGGTATAGGGGTGCTGTGATGTGATAAGTGGGAGGAAACCGCGACGGCAGATCCCAGCGACGAATGCTCACGACATGAGCTTGTCACCCCAGACAAGTCTATGTCTGTGAGCACGATATGCACCAGCAGTGGCAATCCAAAATAGCCAGAAGCAAACCATGAACGAAATAACAAATAGAGAGCGCATGATGGCCTTCCACCGCCAAGAAACCGGACTATTCGAGGTGAAAATGATGCGCCGCCAACGCTCGTAAAAGTCTGTGTTGAGCCAGTCTAGTTCGGATACGAGTATCTTGGCCTGCACAAAAGAAGGGGATTCAGGAATGGTATCCGTCAGTCAAGCGGTTACCAAAATTGTATAAATGGACGAAAACTTACGGTTTCATGACCTGACAAATAAACATCGGCGATGCTATTCACCTGCGACCGAATCACAGGGAGTTCTCCTCTCAACTTTGTGAGTGCCTCCATGGAATCCTCAAGCTCATTCTCGATGTGTGGCACCTGTACTGCTAAAGCGCGGTCTGCTCGTTTTGAATTCAGCTGTAATACTTTAGCCATCAACAGGCGACACACTCGAACGGAAACCAACCTCGAGGGTGTGCGATGCCTGTTGTAGGTCGCTATCGACTTTGCGAAAGTCGCCAAGGTGGTGAGATAACTTGGCCTGTAGAGTGTTGGAGACAAACAGAAAAACCCAGAGTTCGAATACTACACATACTTCCAAGTCCCTCATCTGGTCCTCGTACAGCGCGGCCCTTTTTGAAACCCTCTTCAACACCGCCTCCAATTCCCTGCACACCAATAGCGTCGTCAGGGGACAATGGATTAAGCTTGAATGAACGGAAGCTTACCCAGTGGACACTGACTTTGGATACGCGCGATTGTAAGGAGTGTAGGCATCGTCTGAGAGGTGGGAAGGCATTGAATATTGATGGCTGAAGAGGGTCGACAGGAAGGAATGAAAGATTAGGGGGTAGATATAATAATGGCGACTGCTTGTCCTTACATAAAGGGTGTCAACAGGTCCTTGAGCTTGCTTCTTATCGAAATCACGTGTCGTCTCCATCATATTCACTACTTAATCGTCCCTGCAATGCCGTTGGAGACTTAGTGCACAAAACTTGAATGTATTTATCATATGTAATAACACCGCAAACATTGCACTCCATGACTCTCGCATAGCCCCCAAGATTTCCAAGCACTATGAATAAGTCACATCGAAGTAGTGAAATTTTCCTCCATCTCCGCCTGGGGTGGATCATCAATCCATTTATCTCACCTATTCACACTCTCGTAAAGGAGGGAAATGTAATACATAACCCTTTCGCTTGTCCCTCCTTACAAAAGGTATAACACCCGACATAACAAGGAAGTAACTACTAAACGGATTTCCTTTTTACACACTCAACGCAAGCAATACTTACCTCACTCATTGGAGCCCAAGCACGTCAAATTTTGGAATCGGCAAGCAGTTCCGAATCCCGATCGCTGCTTTTCCCAACTCCCCGACTCGGTGACCCAACCCGAAGGGAACTCTGATGAGGCTGATCACCTCCCACCCTTGGTATTTTTAGTTGCCTGAAATCACTTGCTTTTCTCCGCTTTTCTACATCTGTTTAACACCGGCAACCTGGCCGGTCTCCCCAGACGCCCTAATCTCTCACGTATCATGTATCACGGGCTCCGATTCATGGCTTGCCCTGTACCTCCTTGCAACAATGAGTTGTCTCGAGCTCGTTCGCATTACGATGTGCGCGTGACCCAGTTAGTCCCTTGCACGGCTACTCAAAAGTACCTAAACAGGCACCTACAGTTAACCCAGCAGATCCACCTAAGTACACGTGCATGGCTGACCACAGTTACCTGCAAAGGACACGTGGTTCGCCTTGTGTGTAGCGAACTTCGAAGCTTGGGAAATCGGCTATTGTCCTGCCAAAGCCGTATCTAACTCTAATACTGGAATGTTAGGAACCACATGGGTTTTGGGACCTTACGATCACTGCCTCCGGCAGAACCAGCTTCAACAGTGCGCGAAAGCAAAAACTACATGGTGTTATTATCGGGTGTGGTGTTTCTGACTTCACGCTATTTGCACGGGCCCACCCCGATACTAACAACACACCGCTAGTAAATGATCTTTTGGGTGCTTTGAACACCTTTATCACTGTACTGGACACAAATGGTTCACTCAGTTTCTGCGTGGCTACATCTAGACGGGGGCTAAAGCGAAACTTGTAATCCCCAAGGCTTTGTGGTTCCCTGGCAGATGTCTTGGGTCCTACACTGCTCCGTAACATTGGGGGTCCTTCGGCTCCGCATGGGGCCAACATTACATCTTCCATCAAGAATCGTGTTACCTAGAAGCGCCGCAAAACCTGCTTCAGCTCCCTCCCTTTATAAGCCTAAGAAAGTCTTCTCCAACCCCTCACTACCTCTAGGACAGGCTCCTTGCAACCCACTACTCGGTCGTCGCTCAGCATCGGACATAGCCTCCGCAGCTGAGCTTGGATTCTCGCCTATCCTCGTGCAACTTGCTTCCAATTACCACGAACGCCACAATACCGGATGAACGTCACTCCGTCTAACATCTACCAACATATACTTCTTCAAGCACTCAACCACCATGACTCGTTCAGACGTGCGATCGATACAACACATGGCAGTCTCTGCGTGACTTCTGGTGCACGTGCATCCCTTCTCCTCCAGAACCTCCCTTCAACATAATGGTGATCCGCGAGAGTATTTCTCTTGGCGTACCTGCTACTCCCGATTCAAGGACGCTCTTGGTCTCTCTGTTCAGCGATATGGTAGCAACCGGTGATAGGCATTAGACTTGACTTACCAGATACGGCTCTATCGGCTTCCTGCTATCCAAGGAGCAGTGACTTCGGCTCAAACGTCACCTGGCCCAGCTTTAACCAACACTGACCCTTTCGACCACCAAACTTCGTATGCAACACAATTGAATGCCCTTACCAAAACGCATGGCTAGTGCTCGCATTCGACTTCTGATGCACATGTATCTTCCGTCCTCGTATTCGACTACGTATGCTCTCCATCCCTCAGTGCTCAAAATGCTTATCATGATAATGCTTCTCGAAACCCGCATGGTCTTCGTAGCGGTGGTGGTTACCTCATTAAGTTGCATACATGATGATGCGCAATGTGTACTACTGGTATGCATGGTCCAGAAGGTCTGCAAAAATGTACAGTTTGAGGATTCTCTCATCGCTTACTCGGCTGAACTCCACACTAATCGTTGACCATATTCTCAGACAAGGACGCTGAGGAAAGTGCCCACGTTGGACTAATCAGCTAGTCCTGAAGAAGACATCTTCTGCTGGTGGCTCGGGCTTTTCTCGTCCTCCGAGAAGTATTCTACCTCTTGTGTGGCCAGTATATAAAAGCGATATGTCGGGCCCAGTATTCTCTCGAACCTCTCACCGGTTTTAATTTCGCTTGGGATTACTTACGACAAATGCTCTTCTCTTGGACAGGCCTTTTAACGCTCTTGACAATCTCCATCCACAGGGCCCTGTCTGCTGTGGTCAACGAGACAGCGTGGAACAACTTGGATAACCAAGCGAAAGAGTTTCTCGCTCGTGCTACACCTGCCGCGCCCCATTTCGTCGTTTATGGAGATGCATACGACGGTACCACCGGGCCGCCTTCCGTCTCGCAGATAAAGGTGAGGTTTATTGTGCAGTTAATGGCGACAGAGGCGTGTTAAGCTGATATTGGTGGCGGATCGCAGGGTTTCAATGTGTTGTAAGAATGATAGTTAGTGGTGATCAGTGTATGTATGCTCACTTTTTCTCGCGTGCAGTGCTCTTTCTTTCCTGCTACTGGAAGGAGCATGGGACAAGGTATGCGGCCCTGCGACTCATGCTTGTCCACACGACACTCATCCTATGATACCTTGAGGCCTACGAGTGGACCACTCTAACAGACTCCGAACGCTCGAGCATTAAATCCCAATATGCCGCAGCCGGAATCAAGCTCGTTGTCTCAGCTTTCGGGTCGACTGACGTTCCGACTACAATTAATGCTGACCCCGTCGCCACCGCCAATACTTTCGCAGCTTGGGTTAAGCAATACAACCTGGATGGTATTGACGTTGATTATGAAGACTTTAATGCATTTGACGCTGGGAATGGTAAAGCCGAGGTGTGTCGGTATGTTGACTAAGGCAAGACTACGCTTGATGACACGGGGTTTGTTAGAACTGGTTGATCAGCTTCACGCAACAGTTGAGGGCGCAGTTGCCTCAGGGAACCTATATCCTCACTCATGCTCGTACGTTGCCATGTTATGCACTCCTTTGAAATGAAGCTGAGAAAAGTCATTGTATACAGCTGTTGCACCGTGGTAGGTCGTTTGCAGTAGATATGGACGTTTATTTTGAGGCTGTTATAACAGGTTCTCGCCCAGCAAATGGGGCGGAGGTGGCTACCTCAAGGTCCACCAAAGCGTAGGCAACCTGATCGACTGGTACAATGTCCAGTTCTATAACCGTAAGCTTCCTCACCTTTAACTATGTCTTCAACGCCAACGAACTTGAACAGAGGGTGCCAACGAATACACCACCTGCGCCAACTTACTCACGACATCGTCAAGTACCTGGCCTGAAACCGCCTTATTTGAAATTGCGGCCAATGGTGTGCCGTTGAGTAAGCTCGTAATCGGGAAACCTGCCACGGCCAGCGATGCTGCAAGTGGATTTATGTCGACTTCGACTTTGGCCACTTGTGTGCAGCAGGCAAAGAACAAGGGGTGGAGTGAGCACATCTTTTTTCGGGCGTTTGTGTAATTGTGGCTGACTAGTGTTCCTCTTAGACGGTGGTGTCATGGTATGGGAGGTACGCAACTTTCTCTGGCATGATTTGAAATCGAGGCTGGATTCTCAAGTGACTGCTGACCGCATAGTATCCGCGCGCTGCCTCGCCTTGGATCACTTCTGTTCGTTCGCTCTCGTGGCCTGTGTAACCCGACTTCGGGTAGTGGGGGGACGGGATGAAGTAGAATATCTGAACTACCCTTTCCTGAAAACATGTATGACTCGTGCTCGTGGTAAATCATATTTATTCCTTGACTGTGATTGCGGCATGAGCTTTGAAAGGATAAGCCGCGCCCATTACTTTGTCCCTTGAGATTTCTGTCAGAGATTAGGTTCACACAGGGTTGTCGCAGATCGCAATTATCAGGTAAGGAATTTACAAGAACAACAGTTTACAGCGCCAAGTTTTCCCAACGAAGCACAGAGTGCTCGAAACACCCGGCAGCTCAGTTCGCCATTTTTGGAAACAGGTAACTCGTGGCTCACACGATTAAAATAGAACTTGAGTTCCTATTCATTTCATTCACTAGCCTTTGGTTTCTAATTCACACCAGGTCAGGTCTCCTTCTCGCTCCAGCTAATTGTTTCAAGAAGCTCTGACAAGGGAAACACATGTGCCCTTCATAGTGCTACACTTTCGCCGTTTCGCAAACGCGTCTCATCAGGAAATGTTACTAGGGAAAACCACGATGAAGTGGAGTAAGAAGATAGTGCTCGTGGCGCTCAGTCGGTTTTGTTTCCTGCAGAAGATCTCGCTTGGTGTTTCTCACTCTCATTTTGGAACACTGATTCAGGTAGGCTTACGTGACCGACTGATAATCAATGAGCTGACTACCAACGACCGGCGTACAATTTGACGTCTGCTCGTCGTACGACGTTTTGTCTGGGAGGCGGTCGAGGACTCCATGTACGGTAGTTCCGCATACTGCCAATGAATCCCACTACTGAATTGAGGGTCAAGGGAAGGTGTATAGAAACACTGGTTCAATCACGCGTATATTGGTCCCTTCGTTCCCAATTGCTAACTCGCAGTATGGGTTTTGCGTAGCCTGATGTCTGCTGACCACATTTCTCGTTATCTCGGACCAGCCATCCGTTCCGCGACCGCGCGATTCTTCGTGCTGCATGCCTCATAAAACTTTCCTTAGAAACAAGAGTCAATGTTATGGGAACCCGGGGAGGCCGGCTGATCAAGTGTGTGCATTTTAACCTTCCCGTCATCTCCACTACGCTCATGGTTCGACATTCGATCCATATGCATCCTCGCAATTGCCCATGCTTTTGCGCATTGCAACCTTGCGAAATCCAAAAGATGTTCACAGCGGCACCAAATATATGTGCTGTGCCGTGTCTCTTTACCATCTTGAGGAGCTGCTCGTTTGTAGGGTTGATGAAGAGGTATGAACTTAACGAGATTCTCTTCGCCTTTGGTATTCAATAGAGGTGTTTTGGCTAGGAGACCACATGGACGAGTTTTATCGACCTTTCTCCTTCAGGCTTTGCGGGAGGTTGTGAAGACAACAGGCTCTTTCGCTTTCTCAAGCCTTCGCAATGACGACCAGGAAATGCGTATTTAACCAGGCCCAGGAATGACATGAAGCTTCCAAGGTTTATACCTTGCCCCTGGGACGAGCTTGAGCAAACGAACACAGCTCCAGGTCAAGAATGTTCGGGCTAAAATGGATTGGTGCCCTTCTCTTCGGACTTTCCAGTCTCTTGGTCACAGCCGCAATACCCCTGGAAGCCCACAACCTTACCGACACAGCCAGGAGCTTTTTGACGACTCGCGCCAAGAACGCTGTCCCTGCAGCTCCGCGCTTCGTCATCTATAGCGACAAGTTTGTCTCTGGCTTGACCGGACCCCCGCCGGTTGACCAAGTTCAGGTGAGGCTATCATTTCGTCGTTGAATGCGCCCTGCTTAGGTTGCCGCATATAGGGCTACAACGTCTTGTTCGTCATCTAGCAGTGCTACGTTGCAAACATATGCCCACTTAACCTTTCACAGCGCACTTTCTTTCCTGTTGACGGAAGGAGCTTTCGACAAAGTAAGAGTTAACCTCCATGATTTGAACCACCGGTAGCATTTCTAACATTCACTTGCCCTGTCCATAGGCCGCTGAATGGACGCAGCTCACTGATGCAGAACGTGCCAACATCAAATCCCAGTACGCGGCCGCCGGTATCCAGATCATTGTCTCTCTCTTTGGTGCGACCGATGCACCGACATCATCTGGTGCTGACCCCATCGCCACCGCGAACAATATGGCTGCCTTCGTTAAACAGTTTAACTTGGACGGTGTCGATGTTGACTATGAAGTGAGTGCTTCCTTCGTGCTGGCGTGAAGGATATTGACGTGGCGCCTGACTGAAGGACTTCAACGCCATTAATGCAGGCGACGGAAAGGCTGAGGTGAATCATCCTCTTGTGTCAATTGAACTCTCATTAATCCTCACCTAGCAATGGCTTACTGACTTCACGAAGCAACTTCGAGCCCAACTTCCCCAAGGATCATTTATCCTCACTCATGCTCGTTAGTCCCCGATCCCCATGCGTTATATGTAACTTCCCATTGATCTCGTCTCCCCCCTAGCTGTTGCACCATGGTACAGTCAACAATGAACTTGATTGGTTGCTGGTCGTTGTTGACACTGGACCAGGTTTTCTCCTAACAAATTTGGCGGAGGTGCATACCTCACAGTGCACAAGAATGTTGGAAGCTTGATCGACTGGTACAACGTTCAGGTAAGCTCCATGCCACATTTGCTGAGTTCGCGCTCTGACCTAATGCACAATACCAGTTCTACAATCGTAGGCTTCCACTAAGCTTCACCTTTTAATCGATACTCAAATTGTTTCAGAGGGCACGAGCGAATACACGACCTGCTCTGGCCTGCTCACCACATCCTCCAGCACCTGGCCTCAATCTGCTTTGTTCCAAATCGCAGCCAGCGGAATCCCCCTCTCGAAACTCGTAATTGGGAAGCCTGCTACCGCTGGCGATGCTAGTAACGGATTTATGCCGACCTCCACCTTAGCGCAGTGTGTGTCGCAGGCGAAGAACCAGGGCTGGAGTAAGTTCCCCGTTCCGATTCAAATGTGGAGACTTACCAACGAGCTTGAAAATCGGTGTATAGACGCAGGTGTTATGGTTTGGGAGTTCCCCGATGCCGCTGCAGCTTGGATCGAAGACGTTCGCTCTCTCGCATTCCCAGAGTAAAAGGTTGTAGGGCCTACTCAAGTCGCTTGAAATAAGTGGCTGCGTTTGTAAGTCCATAAGTAAATTTATTTTACTATTTATGAGTTCCTTGGTTTCGTTCTGGAAATAAAGGAGCATTCAGAATCGATATATCTGAGCACATCCGCACTGTCAAGCCCAGAGCTTGAAGGCGAAACGTTCCGAAATAGAGAAGTTCAGAATCTGAGTATCTGGGTGAAAATGCTCTTCATTATCTACTAAAGACTGCGACCATTAAAGGAGGGTAGTATAAGGGAATGGAATGGAAGGACCCAAGAACTAATTTCGTGAATAAGTCCGATAATTAACATGAGACCAGCATGAAACATCCTCGGAGATAGTTGTGGACCCAACTACGTCCGAAACAGAAGTTTAAACAAGATAAAATTGCTGTTGTCATGGAAGAAGAGAGTTAGAGTTATTTGGGGTTTTGAAGGTGAAAGTGGCACGCACGACGGCAGATGCAAATGATCCAGATACGTTCCACTGAGATATGTCGCCGACGAAGAACAACTCGTTCTATAAATGTGATACGCTTGTAAGAAAGAAAATGTACTAAAGGGGTTGTCGAAGAAGAGAAGGAAGAACATACCGCGCGAATGTCGGACGCAATCGTGGTGTTAGGCTTGCTTCCGTCAGGGTTAATCCATTGAGCTACGCAAAGAAGGAAAATCGAGGTATCAGCTCCACCAAGGACGGGAGGACTTGGAGGGGGAAACAAGAACGACTGGACGTACGGAAAAGCTCTTTGGTCTCGGGGTCGTATGACCAGATAGTGGATTCGTAGTAGCTCCCATCAATCAATGTGGGAGGGGCATTGGGAGGGGCTGGTGAGGTTTAATAGCAGGTGACATAACATAAGTATACGAGCTTCTTGCTCTCAGAGTTGAAAGCCTCTTACTTCGGGGGACGTTAGTGAAAGCAACCGAGCTGTCAGGAGGTGGAGGACGATGTATTTGAGCAGGTGCAGGAGGTGAAGGAAGGAAAGAAAATTAGGCAAACCTTCGATTACCCGTAGCTAGAGACCAGGGGAAAAACCCAGAACTTGCACCGACGTAGTAGGGAGGCTGGAAGACGGCATTCTGTGACGTGCGTTGTGAGTCCAAGTATAAAATCAGTTTCGGACTACGACTTACCGTGGCGATTATGTCGTAGCGGTCGGTATAAGGTCCAGCCTTGCAAACCTTGACCTCCAGTGGATCACCGCTAAAGTTGATGCCGCTTCTGTCCCCAGCACGACACAATGAGTGATCGAAGTATCAGGTCCTGTGTGACTTACATTCCACCATTCTCCCAGTTTCTGACGAATCCACCCGGCCTGACTTCAATCTTACCAGTGTGACTGATTGGCATGTGAACACATTTCCCCTAATTCATGCAAACTATTGGGGTGCGTACCAGGAGGACGGCCTAGGTGAGGGTTGTGTGCGCTTAGCAGCTAATTGAAAAACGGTCCAGCGTCAGATCAGGCAAGGGCTATCATTGAGAAAGGCGCCCACCCCCCACTGCAGTAGCTCGCCTGACAAATTGTACAGGAGGATTAGGTGCAAGCCCACGCGCCATTCGCTCCGCATTGGTCTCAAACACTGGCGAAGATAGTACGACGTTAATGAGGGTATTGGCGAAAGCCACCAGAGCAGAAGCTTTGACGAGCATGATACTGGATTGTATAAACTTGGCGCACAAGATTCGATATTAGGAGGGTTGTGAAAGAGAAACTTTGACGCGGCGTACCCCTTGCTCCCTTTTTATGCGGAAGTCGAGTGTTTGACTGGGTTTCAATACCCAGTGGTGAATCGATCACTAAAGAGATAGACAACATGGAATCTGCCAAACGTCTTCTCATAGTGCGGCTTGAGCTTACCGAACGAGAAGTTGTCGCTGTTACATGGTGATAGCCTGGCTGGAAAGGAAGCCATATACCAGCAGTGAGCATGCTGTTCCAACATGTTGGGGGACAGTCACAGTTAATGGGTCGTTTCATTCTACATGGTTGTAACCCCTGCTTCATGGTCTTCATTGTGGGTGGCGTTGTAGGTTCCTGGTTATTTTTGGCGTATCCACTCCCAACGGCATTCAGCAGTAGTAGCCAGGGGTTTTGGCAAACGTGGATGTGTGTCGTGGTTATGTCAATCCATGCAGCCTGTGGCCTGATGGCCCGAACCGCGTCTTAGCACTAGTTTGTTGTAGCAGTATAGAAACAAGTTTGATTCCCGTGCCTTTGGCACTGCCTGAGTTTGGGTTGAAGCTCCGCCTCCGGACCTTCGGCCCGTCGGCTTGATACCGGGGGCACTGGGAAGAGGGACAATGATTATGTCAGCTTATGTCAGCGATGACTAATGCTGACTAATGCTGACTAATGCTGACTAAAATTTGTAAGCAATGCCTTTTATGGGCGATGCTTAT